>JABYQS010000870.1:0-11845 GCA_022592435.1 Cerioporus squamosus | reverse complement strand
TTGGTATCAAAGCAGACTCGATGTATGCACTCACTCAATAACCCATAGGTAACCGGCTTGTCATAGCATATAGAACACAGCAGCTCCTCCTCGTCCGAATCTTGAGACGGCTCCGGACTGCTCACAATCGGCTTTGATGGCTCCGCATGGACGAACCAGCATTTGTCTCCACGCCTACACCACCCCAGCTGCGTAGAAGTTGCACGTCTTGCTCTTGTCGTAGGGCGTCAGCCGTTCCGACTGGCCGTGGAGAACTTGCACCGATCGCCTGCGTAACATCCCCGGCTCGTGTTGCTGCCGAGGCTTGCTGTCAGCCACACCTAGTTCTCCATTGAAGCATCGAAACACTCACTAATACTTGCATGTACCTCTTGATTTGGACGTAACAGGTCGTGGATTGTCGGAGGCATTGAGTGTGGTATCGGGGGCCGTAGTATTGCGATCAGACATCCGATGACGAGCAGACTCAGTACGGCGGGCGTGAGCAGAGCAAACGAGAGCCGCAGCACGCAGTCAAAGCAGGTTAAATAGCAATACAGAAGAGCAGGAGGAGATCTGACCTGCGGTAACTGCAGCAGCCACCGTGAGCGTCAGGGTCAAGATGCGACACTGCGCTTGCGTCAGCAGCATAAGCAGCATTCTTACGTAATCCTTTACGTGACTGCAAGTGAATAAGTAAAGTAGTTACTAGTATGCGGCCGCTGGATCCAGGTTCCTATCAGTAAGTACTTCTACTAGTACTTAGTTGCAAACTGCGAAGGGATGGACCATACCTTGATAATGCACGCTGAGGCGGCCATCCTCCTCATACTGAGCGTGCTCGCCTCCATGGTCGTTCCAACCTCGGGCGTAAACGTCGACGGTCTCGCCCCAATTCGCCGCACACAATCACAGTCCTTACTCTCCGCCCTTGGGCAATTAGACCGCGCTACCGAGACCGCATGTGTCATCGAGACCGAGTCTGCCCTCGGCAGCCGCAACCACCACACAGTCTATCCTCAGAGTGCAACCCCTGCGAGGAGCTCAGTCGTTGTGTCCGACAAGCATCGCCTCGGCCTAAGTCCCACGAGTGGTATGCTCGTGCACAGCGAGTTGTGATCCGTCATTAAGGAGAAGAAAGTTATCTTCCTGCCTACCCCGCGACCAGACTGGACATCTAAGTCTCTGAACGTCAAGGCAATAGATGCTAGATGACGAGGACATGAAACGGCCCAATGAAGCTGAAGAAAATTATCAGATCGCCATCTGTACATTACCTCCACACGGTCACCCACCAAAACAACAGCCCCGGTCCGCTAGAACCGACCAGCGGACGCCTGTCACGGTGGACGATACACCTTCGTCTCCGCTTTGCCCAGCCCACACGCCTCCGATATGCTCTGCCTGACGGTATCGACCCCAAAATGCGGCTGCTCGTGCGCTGCTGTGAGAATAGGGGCAGACACGTCGGTGCTGTCTCGAAAATATCCTTCTGGATGTCCTTCACAGCTTTCGCGAGCTCCCCCGTCCGCAGAGAGTCGGCCTTCGTGATGATCGCCTGCAGGGTCCATTGGAGCCCGCCCGAGGTCTGACACTGCTCGTCGAGGGAGCGGAGCATCATCCGGTCGACCTCGTTGAGTCCGTGCTTTGCGCTGAATAGGATGAATACCCTGCGGAGCCTGCGACACATCAGTTCTCCGTTGTAGCTTCGTCATTACGACGGACAGCCCCCGAAAAAAGAGAAGCCAATCGCATTTCTAGTCGTCTGCAACACCCTTGAATGCGTGTCGCCGGTAAAAAGGGGACATGTGACCTTCCCGACGTGCACTGTGGCCGCGCAAGTAACTTCCCAAGTCGCTTTTTCGATGCCGCCGCTTTCGGGGCATGCCCGTCGTGCGTAGGTCTCGACGCTCGAGGAAATTGGGGGACGCACTCTTTGCGGGTCTGCACGTAGTGGTCGAAGAGCCTGCCCCATTCCGGGCGGCCACGTGCGCCGTATCCTGGGGCGTCGACGAGGACAAGGTGGCCTGGAGGTGGCCCCACTCGGTAGAAGTTCAGAGTCTGCGTCCGTCCCTGCAGCAGACCGACAGTGTGAGCTTCTCTAAGTGGGGCGGGGGAGCAAGTGACACGTACTGGGGTCTTGCTCGTATGGAGCAGGTTGCGCCGACCTAAGACGGCGTTCAAGAGTGTGGATTTACCGACGTTGGCACGCCCTAAAATTTAGCGGACACGTCACCAAGCTTCCACATTGAAAACGCGCAGAAGCGTACCGGTAACGATGACCTACAAGCAGCTGTTAGTTGCCAGATACGTCCACGCGTCATCACTAGCGAGAGAAGTGAACTGACCTCGGGTCGGCCATGCAGGTTCGGGATTGAGGTAGCGGTGGAGGCCGCGGCGAGGAACTCCGCCGACTGGGCATCCACGAAGACTTTGCTCGGAAGTTTGGAGGACATGCATCGGCGTGTGCTGGAGCGGAATGCTCGGGAAATGCCACGCGCACTGGCAGCAGGCAGCGCGACGGCTTTGCTCGTGGTAGAAGTTGCGTAGTATAGAGACATCATGCTGACATCATAAGCAAGAATGGAGGTATGTATCACAAGTAGCTCGAGGCGAGAGTTTGCATCCGCCGGGGAGACCCAGTTCCAGGAACGATCGGGCAGATGGCCAGGTGGTTGTGGGTCGAAACAAGAAGTTGTGGGTCCAGCCAAGCGCCGTCACGCAGCACAGCGGAGTTCGGCGCCGTCTGGTTCAAAACTGGACCACGATGTCCTTCCTAGCACCCATGCTGCCCAGCTCGGATCGCAATGGCTTCCGCAGGTGAATTCATTCGAGGCGGTGTCTTCAGTGCTCTGCATACTTCTAGGATAAGCCAGGATGACAGCCCTAATAGCACGAAGCAGCGAAAAGGGTCCGATCACATCCGCTACATCCGCATCCACAGATCCTCTCGCTCCCGACGCCTCTTGCAGCACGGACTCTGGTATACCCGCAGGCACCAACCCGCTGAGGATCTGGGTATTGCAGCACCCTGTCCTCGATCCCGCGATCGGTGAGTAGGAACCTCGCAGGCCCGATACAAAGAGCGCCACATCCGCGACGAGCAATCTCGGATGTGCGCAGCGTCGTATAAGTACAATGGTCTGGTCCGTCGACGATCACCCTCCTCACCACTCCCGTCATTAAGCTTTACTTCGCCGCCGAGGCTGGCTCTGCCCTCTCATTCTGCCTCTTCATATTCGTCCTCTACCACCCCTCTTATCACCAACACCTTCACCTCTGTCATCATGAGCTACCCCAAGAGCTGTCTGAAGCGCGGCTCCGTCTCCTCGACATCATCCTCCTCCGATGCATACTCGGTTGCCAACACGAGCCCACGACAGCCATACTTCCTGCCCAACTCCGTGCTCGTAGAGTCTTGCGCATCGATCGTGAGCGCAAGCACATCCTCGTCCAGCCTCCCGCCGAACGACCCTAGCGGGTCCCGGCCACGCAGGAAGAGCGTGACCTTCTGCGAGGACGACGACATCCGGGTGTTCTACCCGCCTCGTACCCCACTGCATAAGCAGGCCAAGCGCGCGGCGTCTCGCCTCTTCAGTCAGTACCCATGCTTTCTCGAGTGCAGACGGAGGCTGACTTTTTGATGTCTTCAGGGGTATGTGCAGACGCCTTGCGCATTGAGCCGTACGACTTCCCTTCCGAGGAGGACTACATGCAGGAGTACTCGCCCTCCTCGCCCGAGAGCCCAGTATTTCTCGACTCTTTCGCCCATGTCCACATCGACGAGATGCACGCAGCATCGCCTCGGTGACTCACAGCGCAGCGAAGGACGTGGATTTCAGGCTCGTGCACGGATTTTGACTGAATCGTTCGTGGTATGTTTTGGTGTTCACGAGTCGCTGCCTGCAAAGATCTTCTTCTTGTCGTTGTTACCCCGGCGGTATTCGCCGTCCACTTTTTTCGTATATCCTTGACCGCAAATACCCGCTCGTTCAATCATAACTGTGTTCATACAAGAAATCATACATAAAACAGCAACACTCTACACCGACCAAGCGAACATACAGATGCCAACCACCATCTATCAGAGAGCCTCGGGAAAGATCAGGGAAACGCATAGATACACAACCCATCTATCAGAGAGAAGGTTTGAACCACTTAAGCTGCAAAGCCACAAGGACGACCGGCAGCACACTGACGATCTCGCCGAGCCCCGCATACGCAGGTGCGACGCGCACGTGCACGAACGCGCCCGCCGCCAGCAAAATCGCGACGAGATTATACACGAACGACCACGCAAAGTTGAGTGCGATCCGCCTCGCCACGGCGTCCGAGAGCTCAAGCAGGGTCAGGATGCCCGTGAGCGACGGGTGCGTCAGCACAACGTCAGCCGCGGTGGATGCCGCGACCCCGGCGCCTTCCCCAGTGTGCAGGTGAACTCCGATGGCGGCCTGCGCGAGCGCGACGGCGTCGTTCGTCCCGTCGCCGCAGAAGAGGACGGTTCCGCCCTGCGCGGTGAGCTCCTTGATGTACGCCTGCTTGTCCGCGGGAAGACACCCCGCGCGGACGCGTTCCGCGGGTATGCCGAGCGCGGCGGCTGCAGTGAACACCGCGTTGGGATGATCTCCGCTAAGGATGGACACACGGATGTCTCGCGCGGTCAGGGTGCGGATGACCTCGAGTGCTTCTGGGCGAAGAGTGTCGGAGAGCCCGAACGCCGCGATAAGACGATCGCCGTGAACAACGCAGAACGTCGTGAGACCTTGCGCCAAGAACGGCTGGACGACAGCGTGGGCTTCGAGTCCGAGCCACTGGGCACTTCCGCCACGAATGGACTGACCGAGGAGGGTGCCTTGCACGCCTTTCCCAGTGACCATCTCGATGTTCTCCACCGAACCACGGCTGGCAGCGGTTCGTGCAAGATCAGCAGCCACTGCTCGAGACACGGGGTGGCGACTGCTGGCGATGAGCTCCGCGACGACGGCCTTTCCGTCAAACTCGGGCGTGTCATCCACGAAGCGGTGGACCACCGCAAGCTTGCCTTGGGTGACAGTCCCGGTCTTGTCAAGTACGACGTGAGTGACCTTGCGTGCCTGCTCGATAGTCGTGGCCGCCTTGAACACGAGACCCAGCTTCGCACCGACGCCGCCTGCAATCAAGATGACCATCGGCACTGCCAACCCAATGGCGCACGGGCACGAGATGGCGAGGACCGAGATCGCGTAGGTGAGCGCGGTGACAGCTGCCTCGCCCTTCGACTGGTGGCGCACGGCGACACCAACGGCCATCCAGACGGCGAACGTGATCAGCGCGAGCGCCAAGACCACTGGGACGAACCACCCGCAGA
The DNA here is from genome assembly GCA_022592435.1 of Cerioporus squamosus. NCBI lineage: Eukaryota > Fungi > Basidiomycota > Agaricomycetes > Polyporales > Polyporaceae > Cerioporus > Cerioporus squamosus. Next base: position 6,519 of record JABYQS010000870.1, on the reverse strand, counting down.
TCCAGTCGACAGCCTCCTGCACGTGTGCGCGGGAGAATCGCGCATCGTCGACCATGCGTGCGATATCGCTGATCGTGTTGTCCCCAGGAAGACGCGTCACCTTCACGAGAAGGGTGCTTGGCCCGTTCAGTGTACCCGCAATCACGGCGCTCCCGGGTCCCTTCTCGACGGGGCGCGACTCGCCAGTCATCATGGACTCATCGACACTGCTCGCTCCGGAAGTGACTTCTCCGTCGGTGATGATGGAGGAGTCGGGCAGAACCTTGAACGTGTCTTCATACTGCAGGAGACGGACGTCGACAACATTCTCCGTGCCGTCGGGGAAGACAATGCACGCCGTGCGTTCTTGGAGCGACCGAATGGAAATGGCCTCGATTGCGCGCTGGCGAGCGATGGCGCTGATGACCTGCCCGAGCATGATCAACGTGACGAGCAGTGTGCTGGTCTCGAAGAACTCGCCGGACACGAGTGGGCGCCCGAGCATGTCGAAGGCGAACGCGACGACGGAATACACGTATGCAGCCGTGGTACTCAATACGATGAGCAACTCGGTCTCGACCAACCGAGAGAACACCAGGCTCTTGAACGAGCTGACGTAGAAGGGACCTGTGATTGCAACCTGGACGATGGTAGCAAGCACAAGAGAAGCGATCGCATATGCATGTGGGTGAGGAGGAAGTGGTGCCCAGGTCATGACAAGAACAGGAATCGTGAGCGCAGCAGACAGCGCGGCGCGGATTGTGAGGCTCCGAATATGCTTCGCTCCAGCCATAATCGCCGGGTCCGGCGGCTCCGCTGCAAGCACAGGCGAGAACGACTCGTACTGTTCAAGGACCTTGCGTGGACCAATGACGTTAGGGTCGTATATGATCAATATGTTGTCCTTGCCAGAACGTGCTATTGCTTCAACGCCAAGTGGTCGAGGCATATTGATCAACTTGTCATGCAGAGGGCCAGGGACAGTAAGGAGGATGTCGCGTATGGATCCAGCCTTGATGACCTCGGCGGAGAAGCCGGAACGCTTCTCGATGAGCTGTACGAGGGCGGCGACGTCCGTGGCAGCGTTGTCGAAGTCGAACTCGGCGCGACAAAGAACTAAACTTGTCTTGGCGTTGCGGATGGCGGAGATTCCGCGCAAGGTGCGGATGAGCTTGTTCTCACAGCCAGTGCAGGTCATACCCTTGACGGCCAGGACCGCGTGCTCCATGGATCCACCGACGCCCTTCTCCACCATGTCGAGGGCGATATGCTCGCTCTTCTCGTCGTGAGAGCTCGCGCCATCGCTGCAAGACCCTCCCCCACAGCAGTCCCCACGGCAGCAGGAGTCCACAGAACCGCAAGAGGGCGACTTGATTGACTTGAGCGACCGAGCGTCCGCGTGACCGCGGTATGGAATGCTGCGGATGCTCAGGGCTGGACCTCCACCACAGTCACTCTGGCCGCAGCAGCTGTGCACAGAGCCTGCACGAGAGCTCTCGTGAGAGGTACGGCCTGAGAATATGACTCGCGTGCTACGCTTGCTTGAGCCGGAACGCGCGACGGCTTTGCCATTGGGAGTGCAGCAGGACTTGAGGCCACGCGCCAGCAGAGCCTTACAGACGCATCCAAAGGCGGTGAGGGTGTCGTTGTAGCGGCCCCGAGCGAGCGTACGGTGTTCCCCGCATGCCTCCTTGGGGTATGTGGGAGGAGCAGGGGAAGCCTTGGTGACTGGGCGCTTGCGGAGCCCGCCGTCCTCGCACGTACTAGCGGGAGTCGATGGACGGGAAGTTGTGGTCTTCTGTTCATTGCCTGCATCGCTCGGGCAACACGTGCAGTCAGAGGCCGTGGCTACGGACGGGTGAATATGGGCGGGCAGCACAAAGTGCGTAACACTCACTATCGTTAGTGCTCCTTTCGCCGCATGTGTCCGCCTTCACGCTTCCACCGTCTGCCTTTTGCTGGTCGTGGAGATGCATTTCATCGTCAGCACAGATGACGCGCGCGAGCTCGTCAAGACATCCATCTGAACGACCTAGCATTAGCAGGAAGCGGATCAGAGCAGTGGTTCACTCACCGTCGCACCCACAGGTGGATCCCACACAACAACCCGGCTCTCCAGCTGGCTCGACTGCTGGTATGTTCACGGAAGAGATGGTAGACAGCACGCTCTGTGCATCCTCGCTTGCGCACTCGCCGCAGCATCCGCCCATAGTTGCTTGATAGAGGAGTCAAACGGGGCTTATCGAAGATGACAGTCGGAGAAGAGTCACAGGTCCACGAAGAAGCCGCTCTAGGGAGTTTCACCGGGAGAGTTAGGGAACCTGCGAGCCTGGGGCACAGTAGGCAGGACCCGCGCACGGACCACGTTGCAACGGGCACATATCACTGCGCGGGAAGCCGACGGGCGCTGAGTCATGGACGAAGACGCGGACTTGCTTCCGGACGATGATAGAGCAAGGAAAGGCGTCGTGCGTTGTCTGCTAGTTGTCCGCGACGTCAAGAAGGCCATCAGCAAGGTCTGAAAGTGAACAGTGGTGGTGGTGCGGAGGAAAGAGTGTAGATCATGGCCGTTACTGGTGTGGTACTCCCTGGTACTCCTTGTCTCTCATTGGCGCTGGCGCGCTTGATCACGACTCTTAACCTCGCCTCCTCGACAGGCTCCTCCGGAATGTCCTATCTACCAGCTTTGTTAGCCTGTATGTGTCCATAGCCGTGAACTACAAACGATAGGAGTACCTTGGCTGCTCATGAAAACGAGTTGACATCGGTAAGTACTTCAAAGCCAGTGAAACCGACACCCATGCGTAGCCTGATAAATTTTGCAGGCGGAGGCCCAGGCTAGATATACGCGACCCATCTATTGAGGGATAAGCCTCCTGGGACCTGCATACCTGCCCAAGTCTCAGTGACTTCCGCCAGTGCTGGCGCCCGGGAGGCAGGTTCACGAGCTTGCCTTAGGCTAGCCTTCTAGCTCTCAGCCATCTTTCTGCTCTGATGTTCCTCCGAATCGTGAGCGAGCAACTTAACGTGGGAGCGGACGTCTCTCGACGCAACTTTTAAATCCGACAGCTTCCTAACAACAGCACTTGCTGTCTCCGACCTCGGACTCGACTCGGAAGTGTGGCGCGGGTATGCCATCGAGGGCAAAGCGCAGGAGTGAATAACGAGCAACCGTACGCTCGGTCGTACTCCCTCATACTCCACTGAGGTGAGCAGCTTCTATGGCGCATGTAGAGTACAGCACGACCGCTTGATTTGTTGAATCTCTGTGTTCCTTGCAGCAGTACATAACGCTGCGCGAGAGGCGCCCCAGTGATTAGCGAGCATCAACGTTCAAGCTCGACGCAGACTGTGAGCCTAGCCACCTCTGATCATCCATGCCTGGGCCGGTGCTATTTCGGAAGAGAAATGGCCCACCAAGAAGCCAATCTGACACATCGCACCGACGAGCGACTTGGCCTGTCGCAATGCCGGCATACCTAGGAACGAAGTACTACACTGTGTCGAGTTGAGGACCCGCTATTGGTTGAAGCGGTGGAATCGGACAGATGTGCTGAACGCATGCCAGAGTGATGGATGGAGAAGCTTCAGCTGGTGCAAAGTACATGGCAGAATGTTAACCATACTCGTAGGCTCTGACACCGCAAGACGTGCCTTTTGAAACGTTGAGCGGCGTGAATTCCCTTACGCATTGGGATCCGGACACAATATGACGGAGATGTACCTCGCCTTGAAGAGCAGACTGTATGTAATTGCCCTGTACGACTCACTGCCAGTGCAACTCGGCCACCATATTGACAAGTATGAAGTCAAGTAGTAGTACGCGGTAGATGAGAAGAGAGAGACGGTCAGGTCTGCAGTCCCCCGTGCCTCCTGGCTCTTCGTTCGACGACCAAGTCACTCAAGTCTTTTCATATCCTATGTAGCTCCAGTGCCGTCAGCGCGCAGGAAGCACTTTCAAATACAGCTTCGCCTATTCCCGCGGGTACCCCAGAGAACGAACCTCACTCCGACACGCTGGTGCGACTTGTAGTGCCCCCGACTCGTGTGAACGCGTTGCAACGTCGAAGTAAAGTCGGACCGGCCGAAGAAGATGGTGGATCTGCCAGTGGTCGCCAGATACAGCAATCGAAGGACGTCTCTTATGTACTAGCTTTGAATGCCAGTCCCATGGTCAAGCATGTCGTTATCTCCTATGCCTGCGGGTCGGCTCCGATGGTTCTTGGGACGGAGGAGCACTGGGGCAGATTCCGATCGTTCCGTGACCGTTCCCGTGGCATGTCCAGCGACTCGAGATGGGGATGTCCGGGTTTGGACGGGACATTGACCATTGTCAGACACAAACGCCAGTAAATATACTTTCAAGGTCGACTTCCCTGGGATGCGTTGAGTACTGCTTTTGGCAATGCGAGACAGAGATATATAAGGTTAAGTAGCACAAGCCTTGGACACACGGTCGGTACTCAACTTTGTCTCCCGCCATCCTCATCGTCCAACGCTGCTCGTCAGAATGTGCTTCGACATTGTCAGCTACGTGGAGTGGGCCTGTGGCTTCCGCCGGAACACTGGTCGCCAGCACGTACGATATTCCCCAAGCTGGCGATGGACGTGCTCGGACTCATCGAAGATGACAGCTCGATTGTCGGCGGTCGATTTGCAGGCTGAGCGACATGCACAAAGCCGGAGAGCATGACTGTGACAACTCATGCACGGAGACGTGAGTACCGATTCACCTGACATCATCGAACAGTGCTCTCCGTGATACCGTCTACGCAGAATGACACAGGAACACCATCTCGTCACCGATACTTATCGGGCCGTGTGCGAGCAGTGCACAGAGGCGGGCCGCGCAGAGCATCCAGGAGTGCGGAGGGATCAGGGAAAGGGCCGAGCTCCTGGCGGGATTAACTTCCGCTACTTGACTACAAACTAGGATAGGAGTCACGAGCCTGAGGGCTTCTGTCAGTTGGGCAGAAACGAGATAAATTGTACACCTACATTTTCAAGCTCAGGAGGTGACTCGAATACCGGAGCATGGTTGAAGTGTGTAGTCCTTTGTATACCGCATAAGCTATGTGTTCCTATACCAATCCACAAGTGGAGACCTGGCCCTCGTCATGGTGTTAGCCACAGCGTAGTAAGTATGCGTGCAATGGAGCCGAACTTGGGATAGCCATCCACTGCATTGAAAATCCGCGAGCCGATAAGTTGTGCTGTGGTATGTACTGGCCGTGATCCTGGATGGACTATGAGTGTTTCATGGAAAAAATGTCCGAGTCGTGCTGGCTTACTCGGACTCTCTCCGTGGCACTCGGACCCGCGAGACGCCCGGTCACATGGCCAGACGCGCAAAACGCGTCCGCCCGGAGCGCGTTGGAGCGCGACGGTCCTTGCTCCCAACCACCAACATCTCTTAGCTTCGCTTCTCCTCACTCCAACTTGCGGCACTAGGCTACATCAGTACAAATGTTTGCGCAAAAGTTGACTGGAGCGGTTCAGTCCCATCATCATTCGAGCCTGAGGGTGCGACAGACGAGTTCAGAAAATGGGATGAGAACGGCGTCTTTAGTGGCATCAGGGAGGGACGACACGTTCGCCATTTGAGCACAAATGTACGTTATACCTCAATGATACGATTCGGATCGCACTACTGGAGACTGGACAACTGCTGTACACATAGACCGATATGCCGGCCTCTCGTGGCATGTTGCCCAGTTAGGGGAGCAGCAGGGTCGACTTCGCGAATTTCAATGCCGCCAATGTTGCAAACGAAGTGCGGGGAGTCTATGGATGATTTGCATCGGTACTCGTCGTCATCACAGGCCACATTCCAGCTTCGGGCCCCTGCGGTGTTCTTGCACTGGTTGCAGTTCGCTCTGCGTTTTGTGGAGTTTCACCAGCACCGTGCGAACGGGGACGCGTAGGATGTCGCGCTTGATGTCGTCACGATGTTCCTCGACAAACACGCAGTACGTCCCCTCTCGCTCGGCGAGTCGGCGTGTGGTCGTCGACTTTGACTGATCCGGTCGCTCCACGCTCCTCGCTCAGGCGACGCAATGTCAGGATCTAACGGGAGTCGGCGGGGCCAAATGCTTGACCGTCCTCTCCAGCATGGTCAAGGGAGGCGAGACCCCCCCCCCCCCCCCCCCCCCCCCCCCCCCCCCCCCCCCCCCCCCCCCCCCCCCCCCCCCCCCCCCCCCCAGCAGCCGCAGACGGTATGGCTCTCGCTCGATCAGTACTAGGTCCCCTATGGTGCCATCGGCGTAGAGGGCAGATCGAGTAGGCGACTGTAGTTGTCGTACGCATGATCCGTACTCCACCATTTCTGCTGTCTGTCAGTTGTGCTCGTTGTGCAACAGCGAGAGACATGGGCGAGTGCGCCTTGGCAACGCTGATAATGGTGTCTACTGGCTCATTACGCCAGAAAATTCAAACGAATGCCACGTTGCTATGAAAGCATGACACGGTGCGTACATACATCCGACCATGTCCATGTCACATGGGCCCTCGTGCTGGCTGACAGACCATCGGGGACAGCGA
>JABYQS010000087.1:0-162556 GCA_022592435.1 Cerioporus squamosus | reverse complement strand
TGCTGAGAATGGGCACTCCGCAGCCTCTTCTCGTTTGCAAAGTACCTGGAGCTCCTCGTGTATTCTCCAGCGGCACACACCTCCAGCCTTCCCTTTGCGAGCACACCGCTTACCCCGCGAAGCCATGGTCTGGTCCCAACTCCCCGCTACCTCAGTCGCGCTTCAACATTATCCGGCGCTTCTCAATAAAGGCCGGACGATCACGCTCACGATGTCCGAGGTCAAGGAGATTTTCGAAGTGCGTGTACCGAGATTGCAGATCCTTAGACGCAAGGCGACCGAGAAGAAGCCTGGCGACGTGTCAGAGCAACAACTCGTGAAGCTCGCCTCCCCTCCTGGAGAGGCTCATCGGGCCCTGCGGCGAGAGATCATGAAATGGTGGCAGGGTTTGTCCGAGCATATGGATGAGCTGGTACGTCCTCAGTGTCTCCGGAGTAGAGCGTGCGCTGATAGAACGCGCAGGAGGACAAGTTTGTATGTGATCATCCGAGCGCGTTCCACAAGACGCTTCCGCGGTTACCGTCTACGGATGACTCGATCGAAGACGAGGACGATGTTGCCATGCGCACGCCGACCATCCGTCCAGGAGCACCGCCGAGTACCCCGCTGACGCCGCGAGGCTTGCCCGCAGCAAGTAATTCGTACCCCTTCCTTCCGGCGCGAGCGAATTCTCCATTGCCCCCCGAACCTGTCTCCGTCTCTACTTCTGTTCTAACAACCAGTACCGCTGCCACTGATAGCACGGTCGAGAGTGCAGAGTCTCTCCACCTTCTCGCAGGTCTCCGGCATAAGTTCCAGCGGACAGAACAGGAGCTGTACACGGAGCTCGCGCAGACACCCGAGAAAAGCCTCAATGACGTCCGGCGCTCGTTCCTCACCGCAGCGCGAGGTGCGACGCGTCGTCTGGCAGCTTGGGAGAAGAAGCACGCGCCCCATGAGCCTTCTACCTCGACGTCCAGTGAGACACCTGTCGTACCAGAACCGGAGTGGTGGCAGAGCGGATGTCATGCTGTACCCGGCGGCAACGTCATCGTTCGCGAAGACGACTGGGGAAGCATCATCGCCTTCACTCTCAGGTACGTGTCGTCCACATATCTGGCAGTTGACGCCGCGGATCCCTGATTGCCGTGCTTCTGACATGCAGTACGGTGGACTACCAGCGCGAGCTGTCGAACATGAACGGCCCGCGAAGCCCTGCACCAGCTGCTCCTCCCACTACGCCGACCGCCGCGAGACCGTCCCTGTTCAGAGCGGGCGAGTCCTTCAGGCGGTTCGTGTCTGGGTCTGTGCCGCAGCAGCCTGACCCCGACCACGACGATGTTGGCTGGCAGGAGCCGGAGACGTACTCAGCAGTCATCAGTCGCAAGGAGCATCCGCGCGATCCCGTCTCGCTCATCTCGATCCGAGATGTCCTGCGACAGAAAGCATCCGCGGATGCCGGGACTTCCTCATCGCTGCTCTCCCCTACAGGGACAGGGAGTGGGAAGGCAGGTGGATCTGAGACGCCTCGGTCCGTGCGTGCGAAGCCTGCTGTGGAGGTGTCGACGGCCGCTGTGGGTGGCCAGGTCAGCGGCATGCCAGAAGCCGTCGAGGCTGCGGGCAAGATCCTCCACGAGCTGGAAGCCGTTTCCAAGACCAACCACTCGCGAACGTCTTTGACGGACAGCCGTCACTCGTCGTCAGGGTTCGTGGAGACCAATATTCGTCGGGGGAAGGCGTCGTCCTTCATTTCTGATAGCGACACCTCAACCGTCCAGGAGAGCGTTCACGGTACCGTCCCCCCGCCTCCACTTCCGCCCAAGGACTCGAACGACAGCGATGCGGAAGAGAGTGCACAGAAGAGCCCTGCACTGCTCACTCCCGATGAACCGCCCGCGACACCGTCAAAGTCGAGCATCTTCACTGTGCCATTCGCGAACTCGCTGTCGTCCGCTATGCGATACGTCCTCAAGCCTGGGGAGACGCCGCGCCCGACAGCCGGGACGCCTCATCACAAGCTCCTGTACGCCGACGCGCCCTCCCTCATCGACGACCGGCCACACATCAAGTACGACTGGACGATCGGAAAGCGGCTGCGCTTCAGCTGCACGGTGTACTACGCGAAGCAGTTCGACCAGCTCCGGAAGCGCTGCGGAGTGGACGACGTGTTCCTAAAGAGCATGGCGCGGAGCGAGAATTGGGCGGCGGAGGGCGGGAAGAGCAGGTCGAACTTCTGGAAGACGACGGACAACAGGTTCATCATCAAGACGCTCGTGAACGCGTGGAACGTCGCTGACCTGTGCGTACTCTCGCGTCTTCTGGTGCGTGACATCGAAGACGCTGACGCGGTTACAGGCAAGTCTTGATTGACCTCGGGCCGTCGTACTTCAAGTACATGGAGGCGACGGCGAGCCGGCCGACTGTCCTGGCGAAGCTGCTCGGCTTCTACACGGTCGAGATCCGCAACCTCGAGACCGGTGCAACTCAGGCGAAGGCGGACCTGCTTGTGATGGAGAACCTGTTCTACGATCGCAAGATTACCAAGACGTTCGACCTGAAGGGCATCCAGGGCCGCAGGGTCAAGGCGAGCAGCGGTGCGAACTCGAAGACGCTGTTCGACGGCGAGTGGATCGAGGGCCAGCAACGGGCACTCACCCTCGTATGCCCGCATTCGAAGGTCGTCTTGCAAGAGGCCATTAAGGCAGACTGCGAGTTCCTGGCGAAGAGCAATATCATGGACTACTCGTGAGTGTGTGTGTTCGCTCGGAGATACTACCCCTCACACGATTTCAGTCTGTTGCTTGGCATCGACGAGGAGAACAAGCAGATGGTCTGCGGCCTGGTCGACACCATAGGTTCGTCCTTCCATCTGTTGGAATGCGTCTGCCGCTGAGGATTGTTCTCCAGGGAGCTACACCTTCGCGAAGACTCTCGAGTACAAGGCCAAGCAGGGTCTCAACTCCGGCAAGGAGGTGACGGTCGTCCCTCCACATGAGTACCAGGAGAGGTTTGTGAGCGCCATGGACGATTACTTCCTCGCATGTCCAGGTACGTCCGTCGCACGTTTCGTCTTTCTGTCGTGGTGGTTGACACATCGGCAGACAAATGGTCTCGGCCACTGGACAACACCCCGGTCCCAAGCAATCACACCGACCTTCCCAGCGTCCTGTAAGTCCGATGGGACGGTCTATCGACGCTATGCGCCTGGTACAGGCGAGCCATGGTATTGGGAGCGACTGTCGGGGACCCGCTGCTGCGGGTCCGCAGTTAACCTGTCGGCTCTCTCGATCGCAAGTTGTGTATGTACTTTAGGCATTGTATGTAGTTGTTGTCTGGAATCGGTTGTGTAGCACTATGATCATAGGATAATATATGGACCTGGCATCGGAGCATTTTCGTTACTTCATGTCGCCCTTTGGACTCCGGAGTAGTACGGGCTCGGCCTCGGGGAGCATGCCCGAACTCATGAACGCAAATCCTGCCCGCTCCTGTCCGCCCTCGTCCACTCTGAACACGCGTCGTCGGGCTATTCTGAGCTCTCACAAGCTCACACCTCAATCGACTCCACTCGGTCTAACTTCCAAAGCACGTCTCGTGAGAGGTTGCTTATGCGGTTCCCTCGGGCGAGCTCAAATTCAGCGCTTATGCCGGCATGCTTGGTCACCGGAACTCCTGAACTCGTTGTCGCCATCTTGCGTCTAGCATCGACCAGCAGAGAATATATAGTCACAGTGTTTGAGTCGAGCACTTCCAGAACGAGCACAACTCCGGTCTCCAGTATACAGCACACAATGTCCACTCGTCCTCTCATCGTTATCGTCGGGGTTGGCAACGGCTCAGGTACGCATGGTCCGTTCGGCGGACGCCACACATCTCATTAACTTGTCACTTGGTTCTCTGCAGGCACTGGTGGCGCTACGGCGTATGTATCTTCGGTTCATCCCGGACGTTTGCACGTCCTCCCCCGTCTCGATGTGGGGTGGCATCGTGGTGATGCGCCTCCGCGCCGCCCGGCGGCCAGTATTGCATCTGCTGAGCCCGTTCCGGTGTTCTTGGTAGCCGGGCAGGTGAATGGGGTACTTACGAAAACGGTGGAGAGGACCCCATCCGAGAGCAGCGGGCTGGATAGAGCTCACCTGCCTGACTGGTTCTGGGACCATGGAAAGACCGCCGAGGTGCTGACAATACTCCTGAATTCTGCACAGGCGTGTCTTTGCGAAGGCAGGATATCGTGTTGCCCTGATTGCAAGGGGCGCTGACAAGCTCAAGAAAGTGGCTGAGGATGTCGCTGCTACTGCCTCCGGGGCTGAGGTGCGTTGTTGTTGTACTCTGGAGAGCTACGTACATATACTGACCGGCAGCATCGTCACTGGCGTTGGGTCAGATCGCCACGTTCCCTATCGAATCGTACAGTTTCAAGGCGCTCACCGACGTGGTCGATGCCATCCGGTCGTACTCGTGGCCCTCGGGTGGACGCACGGAGATCCGCGTTGCGCTTTACAACGCGGGCGCAGGGGTCCGGAAGCCCTTCCTTGAGGTGAAAGAGAAGGACATCGACATCGTGGTCGACGCGAACATCAACGGCGCGTTCGGCTTCTCGCAGCATATCATCGAGGAGTTCAAGAAGAACGCGATCGACGCGAAGGGCAAGCGCGGCACGCTCATCTTTACGGGCGCGACGGCGAGCATCCGCGGAAATGTCACCACGAGCATCTTCTCCGCAGGAAAGCACGCGCTGAGGGCCTTGAGCCAGAGCTTGAACAAGGAGTTTGGAAAGGAGAACATTCATGTAAGCCGCAGTTTCTATTAAATGCTCGAATAAGTCGCGGGAAACTGACATAACTCTCGTCCAGGTGGCCCATGTACGTTTGTTCATTACTACAGCCTACTGCGGAACCGATGGCTGATTGGGCTTGAACTTCTCCCGGTGGAGTAGTCTATCATCGATGGAGGTGAGTTTCAGGAGTTAGCCAGGCTGCAGTTTTCAGCAACTGACCGACCCTCTCATGAATCCAGCTATCTTGACCGACGTCCAGCGCTCCCGCCAGGAGGATGTGGATGAGTTTGCGAACAACCCTGACATTCGTCTGGATCCTGTCAGCATTGCTACGGTATGTCTATTTGCTCGTGGTCGTGGTCTGGCTTTCCGAGCCTTGCTTGCCATGGGGCTTGGCCAGCGTTGAAGAGACTGCTTTGCTGCATCTCGGGACCGACGTTCTCGCTTCGTGGTCATTCCGCATGGGGTCACTCGTTCCTCGGCGGCCTAAAGGCTGGTACATACTCCCCTCTGCACGGCGCATGGTGCAACGCGGAGCGCCCAGGACATCGTGGTTGCTCCCGAGTTGCGGCTGACTCGATTGTGCAGGGATATCTCTACCTGGCGAACCAGGACAGGTCCGCTTGGACCTGGGAGCTCGACTGTGAGTACTTAATCGTTCTGCTCCCGGTCAATCTCGAAGACGATGGTTGACTCGTGCATTCCTTAGTGCGCCCTGCCCACGAGAAGTGGTGAATGTCTCATGCGCGTTGTACTCTACAGTACCTTACTGGTTCCGATGTAGCCTTCGATCGAATAAGGCTGATGATGGGCATATCCTCGGGACCCGGTTTCGTTACCCTCCGCACAGAGCGGATCTGTTCAGGCACAGTGTACATACGTGCAGGGCTTCCCGGTGAGCACGGTTTATGATATAAGTTGATGCAAGGTCATAGGTGCGTTCGCTGAAGCAAACTCAGCACAAGGTTCAGGAAGTGGGCCATAATTAGGGACCGTACACTATACTCAGACCACACGCTTACAGAGGCTCTCCATAGCTCTTCATTCACGAGTCGTTATAAGTATGGCCTGTCATCTCGATTGATGCGATGTGTATTTGATGGATCTGCATGCCAGGTAAGCGAACCTATGGTTGAGTCACCGCCGCCACCATCGGGCGGTGCCGCTTTCGGTCGACCTCGAGCACGAGGCTTTGATTGATTCTCCGGGAAACACAACACGGCCGTCCCTACAACCGTCGCAATGTGGCTCTCATCATCTGCCACCTTCTGCCACTCATCCTGGCACTTGACCAGCATGGCAGAGCATGCCGTCCCGGGCGGTGCGCAATTAAGCAGCCAACACGCGCTGCTTGGCGTGGTGGCGGCGAGAGGGTGCTGTCGACGCGCGCGATGCATGCCTTGAACCTTCGGCCGTCTGTCGAGCTCGAGAGCCATGGCGATGAGCACGTTCTTCCGGGGTTCGATCATGCTGAATCTTCCCTTTTCCAGCCAGAAAAGCACAGCCGAAAATGGACGTGGGGTGCGAGAGGCGAGTCGGACTCGGTGGGCCGCCATGCCAAGCCTATCTGTGAACTTACGCCCTGATCGACAGCTTTGTCGTGTCTACTCACGGCTCGCGACGCGCAACACGCCCGTCCATCATCTGCTATAAAACCGCCGGGGGAGGTGAGCGCAACCTCTCCAGGGTCCGAGTGCTTTCCTGCCTTTCCCTTCTCACCTCGTAACCCGTTGCCTTCGTTCTCCCTTCTCCGCTTGCCGCCATGTACGCACTCGCTATCGTTTCCGCTGCCCTTCTTGCCGGCCAGGGTGAGTAGATTATCCACTTGAACCGCTACAGGAGTCATTACTCACCGAGTTGTAGCCGCTGCCTCGGCCGTCATGCCCCGGAACGCCCTCGCCGGTCTCCTGAACAGGCAGACGACTGCTTTCGACCCTTCAGACATCCCTGCTCAGGTACGTCGCGTGCGCGCTTGCAAGTCAACGATGTTGACCTTCGCGATGCCTGGGTACAGTGTCAATCGCAGTGCGCCGACGTCGTGTCTGCCCTCAACGTGAGTTCGATTTGGTCGAGAACGCAAAGTTCCGCTCTGACATTGGGGTCCTAGTCCTGCTCGACCGTCAGCTGCCTCTGCAGCGACACGACCAACACGGGTCTCTACAACTGCCTCGAGTGCGCGCTGGCCCTCGACCCCGACGCCGCGCTCTTGGCGCAGGGCCAGGACAGCTTGAACGGTGCGTCGTGTATCTTGCTCCTTCCCTTTGCGCGCTGACACGGTTCTCGACCCTTTCAGAGTACCAATCGTCATGCCAGCAAGCCGGTGTCTCCGTCGCCCCCCAGACTCTCACCCTTCCCTCCGGCGCGAGCGCAACTGGCGGCTCTGGCTCGTCCGCCACGAGCCGCGCTTCAGTGACGTTCGACACATCCTTCCCCACGGAAATCTCCACTGGCAGCGGCAGCAAGGCGACGGGTGGCAGCAGCAGCACCGAGACCACTGCGGGCGGCGCGTCGGACCCTCTTGCAACGGACGGCGCCGCGTCGCGCAACAACGGCGCGGGCTTCCTGGCCGTCTCGTCCACCGCGGTGGTTGGCGCCGTTGGTGCCGTCCTGGTTGTTCTCGCGTTGTAGATAGCGCTGCACGCGAGCGACTGGCTGTGGGCATGGGCATGGTACTTGGGAGGAAATCGAACGTGATTGTTTCACGAGGCACAGACATTGTACCGCTTCCTTCTCACATGCTACTGCTTACTTCTCTTCCGCCTCAAGATAGTATCTTGTATAGGTCTACGGTAATCGAACATCAGCTGACTTCCATGGGCGTGGAGGCGAGACACATGTCAACACTTCGACAACAGTGGTGGTTTGCGATGCTTCGAGCAGCACAGGAGCTGACACACCCTGGCAACCATGGACGGATTCAAAATGCATGTACTATGCGGATCTTGGGCCATGACAGACGTGGACCACAGGGACGTCCGAGTACTGCTCCAGAGAGGGGATGGTCCGCTTCAGTCCCCGGATAGCCTCATCTACTAGTCCATCTGCCTCTTGTCCGGAGCTTTCCGCCGGCGTCGCTCTCCCTGTCTCTACACGAAGCTGTGCCAGCTTCGGAGCTCCCTGCATGGCGCGGCTACGTAGACAATCCAGCAATCCCTCGGTCATGTCAGTCGACCAGTCGCTTGAAGCCACGGCCAACCTGCGTAGGTGCGGTAGCAAGAGTGGCTGGTCAGGGACGTCCGACAACGCCTGCAGAGCATCCACAATGTCGTTGGGGCCGCCGCTGGTGTCGAGATCCTCGATGAGCGGGAACGTGTAAAATACCGCCTTCCATACGTCTTTGAACGCGCGGCAGTCTTTTTTGTCGTGATAGCGGAATTGGGTGAGCGGGGAGCGGGAGAAGAGCTCGGCGAGATCTGCGAAGATGGACGCTGCGGGGACGTGGTGTATGAAGGTCATTGTGAGCTTTCCACCAGCCTCACCAAGCACTGTAATCTCAGTCTGGTTCCCGATGTCTCCTGTCTTGTCGACATAGACGGAGACAGCGCCGCGGAGTATGGGGAGGCATACGTTGCTATGTGGAAGCATGTTCCGGACAGTCACGGGGGATCCATCACATATTACGCGATCCGGCACCAGATGGAGGCAGACGTCCTCGCGGAGGTGCAGATAGGAGAGTAGGAGGAGGATTGTCTCCGCACGTTCCCACAGAACGAGCTTGGTGAGCTTGCTCATCCGAACGGGAAGCAGTTGCCCTGCAGAATTCGCCGCGAGGGAGGGCAGCGACTCTCCTATTACGACATCCTCCAGAAGCGGACACGCGGCGAGAACATCGAGGACGTCTGAGAGAGATTCCACTCCCCCGCCGCGACGCAAACCATCTTCCTCTATGCAACGCACGAGCCGTAGCTGTTTCAGGGATGAGAGGGTAGTGAGACCGCTCTGCCTCCACGATACGTACATGCGCGTGACGGACAAGCAGCGGAGGGATGGACATGGCGGGGCGACGAAATCCACCACTTCTGAGCCCCGGGGAACAGTCATCGCTACTCTCAGCGTGAGAAGCAGGGGAGCCTTTTTGTGGAGCAACTTCTGAAGCATAGCGTCCTCGAAGTGGAAGTCCACGAAGGCTTGTACCGACAGTGTCCGGATGCGACCGATGTTGTCTTCCAAGGCCGGAAACCACTCAGACATCGAGGCTTTCGAGAGCTCCACAAGTCTGACTTCTAGCGGCGCCTCGAGCGAGTGCCGCAGGCAGAAGAGAATCCACTGGCTCGGTGTACGGGGAAATATGCGGATATGCGTCCATAGGGATGGGCAATTGAGCGCGAGGTTGCGCCAGTAACGACACACCCCTGTGAGTCGTAGGCAAGTGGTGGACGACAGGTCTCCCTCGTCGGAGTAGGGCTTGTCCAATATCAGGAAATGCTCGAATATCTCCAGCAGGACCTCGATGGGCAGCGTATGAATGTGACATGACTCGGCGGGGGTCATTTCGTCAGCCGAAGGTCTTCGCGACTGCGGATGGAACCCTCTAACAGCCAGGCGAGCGAGAGTATACGTATCTATCAGGTTGCCAGTGAGTCAAGATACAGTCTTTATAGTAGTTTAACGCACCTCAGGCAGCAAGTTGGTCAGTATTGGAAGAGAGTAGAAGAGAGAACGAACGAGGACTTGGGCTACGGTAAGCGCTACCTAAGGCAGCATACAGTATTGTCTTCCCACGCCACCACAGGCCCTACGATAACCTGCTGGCCCGGGCCTTCGTCCGAGTTGCCACCATGTACACTAGCCCTAAACTCCAGCAATGTTGTGCCAAACACGACACAGGAATACGAAGCCACTCATGAGTCGCAAGGCCTTCCAACAATTGTGGACGCGATGAGTGGGAACGTAAACTTGTACGTGTACCGCACACCCCTGTAACGCCGCGCTACTGAGAAACTACAGGCTTCCTGTCTGCTGCCTAGACACTTCGCAGCGTCTCCAAAAGGAGCTTTGGCATTGAGAGCAACGCTCAGATTCGACCGAAACCCTCCTCCATGCGATCCGTGAAGGTGGCGCGGTCCCTCGGATTCCCGGACTTCCCAGTTAACCCCGGGAGGAATCCACAGGCACATGAGCTTTAGGGATACACTGCACCACATATGATCAGTGGAATCCGATTGGAAACAAGGTACGGCCAAACCCGCCGGAGCAGCCACCGGGAAACCGCTCGGCGTGCTCCCCGGAAACCGACGGTTTTCCCGACCACTGGAATCCAAGTGGCATTTCGTCCGGCATCCTAGCGACAGTGCTGGTGGGCACATCTTCTCCACCCGGTATCCGGTTAGACGCGTCATAGGCATAGTGGGTTGCTGTACTAAGCGCAGAGTGGGACTCTGAGAGGGCGCGGGATGTTGAACTTTGTGCACGCCGTGTTTGGGCGCTCAGCCACCTCTCTTCGTCTGTCCCCACATCCTCCGGCTCCTCTGGCACATGCACGCATCCCACCCCAGGCCACATTCCTTTGGCCTCTGCTGACGCCCGGTACGTTTTATTCTCACTATGCAACGTTCACTTCACTCATGGGCACCAGGCCGTCAGGATTGGTGGGAATGACAGGGCACGACAGCGCGCCGCCGCGCCAGCAAGTTATTTGTGGAGAATCACACGCAGGATCTGCTCGCCCGGACTCAGTACTGAGTACTTGCTGCGTGAGTGTGTTGTCCTCTTCCCTAGATGCGCAAGGAATGCGAGCGCATTCAAGGAGAGGTTGAAGAGACGGCCAGCTCAGAGGCCCATTGGTTCGTTCTCGCTCTGTAGTACAGACTTCTGTGTCCTTGTCCTCGTCTGTATTAGGGCGTTATAATACCATCTTGTCTCCCCAAGCCCTACTCCTCTCGCAACTGGCTCGTATCCAAAGAACTGAGCGGTCGTTTTCTACGGGTGACCGGGGCAGAAAGCACGCGCGCTACACCTACTTCATATGGTAACATGAACATTTGGGCTGGCCGATGTCTGGCCACCTGGATTCCGGTAGGCTGAGCGACTGGAATCCAGTATCCGGGAAAATCATCGGATTCCCGGTGAACGTGCCTTTGATTTCTCTCGCACCTCTGGATCAGTGGTTTCCACTGATCATATGTGGTACAGTGTAGCAATACGGGAACAGCCCCCTCATGAAGGAATGCGTTCATATGTCTACCGAAGCTCCGCTTCTGTGCGCTCACCGGCCGGTAGTACCGATGTGCCACAGCCAGACTCGTCGCGCAGGTGAGCCTCGAACGCGCTTGATGACTTCCCTGTGGGGACCCTCACTGTTGAGGAATCAGACGGCGGCCGAGTAGGTGCGCCGTTCTCGTACGGATGGCACTCACTCAGACGGTCGGTCGTTTGCTTTGGTGACTGAATCACTACATGCGACCTTGATGGTCGTCCTTTCGCCGGACGTGCATTCTATTCATCAGGGACCTCATGGTGTCCCGTGAAGTGAACTCTATTCTGCCCAGAAGCTTTTCACCTTCCGGAATGGATTGAGAAGGTGCGTGTACTCTGGATGTGGGAAGCACTTTACTGACCATGCATGCAAGGTGCACCTCCTCGTCTCTTTCGTCTCTGGCCTCCGGTATAAAGGCGCTGTGCGAGGCGGCACCAGACAGGCTCTCATCCTCCGTTCACTCGCCGTCCTCCGCCCCCCTCTCACGTCTCACACCCACCCTTTCCTCCAACATGTACGCATTCAAGGCTCTCGTCGCTGTTGTCTTCTTTGCCACCCACGGTACGTACGCTTGAACTGTCGCATTGTCTCGACCATCCGAATCTGATGTTGAGGCCTGTGCAGGTGCTGTCGCCGCCAACGTGGACGTCGCCAGTCAACTCAGCTCTGCTGCCTCTAGCGTGGTGTCCAGCGGTAAGTCATTGCCTCCCAAGCGTCCCCGACCGATCTCATATGCATATCGTTCGCAGTTGTGTCCTCCGTCGTCTCTGGCTCTCACTCGGCGTCCATATCCAGCACTGCGTCGGGCAACGCGACTTCCGTACGTAGTCACTGTCCGATCAGCGATGGGTGTAGCCGTGTCTTACCTGAGGTATACTCTTCAGACTGCGGCGAGCTCGTCGGCCTCCTCGACCCACCCCGCGAGCTCGTCCTCGGCTACTCACCCGACCGAAACCGCGCACAACGCCGCCGGCATCAACGCTGCGCCTCTCGCTGGGCTTGCCGTCGCTGCTGCTGCTCTTGGTTTGATGATCTAGTCTGTACAGTCTGTGGGGCATACCTAGTTAGAATATCTTGTCATAGTTACCTGACGATGCTCGCCTGCTCCTCGTCGTTCTTCAGGCGAGCGCCGGAAGAGTTCTCACGCCACCTCCTGACCTTGCAATTGCTTACTTTCCACTCACCCGCTTACTTGCCCGTACAAACTGCGCTTAACATCTACTTACCTGCTTACTTACTCCTGTTAACGAGCGGACGCGCCTATTGCGCGCCTAGTACTGAGAGTGAGCGTAGTACATAGTCGACTCTGTTCTCCGTTCTTCTTGACCTCATACCACCATGTGTTGCTTGATCGTTCTACCTCGGGCTATTCTACGGTCTTCTACAATGCATCATGCACATGCTTAACTCATGTCTCGCGCATCGGCCCACTCAAGAGACAGTACATCGCCCACGCACGCCACGTAGCTCTCTGCCTTCAGCTTCTACTGCCGAGAGTAGGCATCCAGATTCGTGAGTACAGGCATGCTATTCACCTGCGGTTAATCTGATACAATGTACTGTTGAATGTTAGGGACATGCTCGGTCTTGTTGGCGATTTCGTTCCATTGACGTGTGACCGCAATCTGCCCTTCAGGTTGTCGTGTCTAACCTTACTCCCGCGAAGGAGGGTTGTATAAACCATGTTCAGTTGCCGTGGTGAGTCCTATGAGCTTGGCAGACCGCAGGTTTTCTGTACATCGGGGCGCGCGGACGGAGGCTTTAGAGCTGCTGGAAGCGTTCTCACGTCGTCTGACTTGCGGTGATGGTAGCCCGCATCGGGCCCATGTTCTCTTCCCGGGCCCGCGCGGATCATCATGCTGTTGGCTTGTTCTACCTCAAAGAGCCCGCGGTCGAGGTGAGAAGAGACTGCAGTGTGCGCAACGCTGGCACAGATGACCGGGATGCTCCAGTGCTAGAAGATCGTTACGCGATGCTCGTCGCATGACAGTCATGGACCAGAGGCCAGTGGCGGTCAGATAGGGCCAGATGCATCGGAAAGTCGGAAGATGGGAAGCCCTAGGACCTCATATGCCCGGCCTTCAGAACAACAATGATTTTGATCAAGTGGCAAATGAGATTCTCATGCTGCGAAGGCCTTGTGCCCCCGTGTCTGCGCGGACCGGGAAAAAATAGCTTGCGCGGCGTGCGTTGGCAGATGAACGTTGGATTGCGCCTTCCATTCACGGTCTTCTGCGATTCTCGTAAATACCCCGCCACTACGACGCGCGTGATCATTACAACCCTCCTTCCTCCCCGCTGCTGCTCTCGTCCAACCATGCCCTCCTTCAAGACGCTCCTTTCAGTGGTTCTCCTGGCCGCACAGGGTACGTTGTCGCAGCAGTAGTCGCAGACTCACACTTCACGCAAACGGACTCTGATGCGCTCCTTTCCTCTGTGCAGCCTCCTTGACGATGGCGGCGGGAGTACGCCGCGAACCGGGCGTTGAAGTCTTTGTACGTGTATAGTCTACTTCATCTGGCCACCATCGTTCTCATCGCGCGCATAGGCGGAGGGACGCGCGTTCACGCCCGATACCGACCCCACAACGTCGGTGCCCCATATTACAACGGCGGTTTCCGTCACGCGCTCAGGAGTGACGACGGTCACTCTGACGGTCCCTCCGTCTGCGAGCTCGACCACGACTCTCACTGTCACTTCCTCGACGTTATCCACCAGCACGTTCACTTCCTCGACGTCGCACTCTGGTTCTACTTCACATTCCGGTTCCACGTCCCACTCCGGTTCCAAATCGCACTCCGGCTCTTCTTCGCACACGACGTCGAGCGGCTCGACCTCTAAGAGCGGCTCGAGCTCTCCGTCTGCCGCCTCTTCTACCACCACTACGCTGGTATGGAGACACGACTCTTCCGCATCTCGGTCAATTTGATGCTGATTTTGTTACTCAGGTATCTACGCCCACGAGCACCGTGACTTCGTCCAGTCTCACGACCGTGACCAGTGTTGGATCTCAGGGCAGTAGCACACTCACTGTCCCGGTCTCGCCCACTACGACATTCTCGGTCGCCCCAAGCGCTCCCTCCGTTCCGTCTGCCAGCACCAGCAGCCCTGTCAACCCTGGCAATGGCGCTGCATCCGGTGTTGCCCTGGATACCAAACTCTCCCTCGGCGCCGCAGTTGCCATCGGTGCTGCGGTCATGTTTGGCCTCTGAGGGTCACGTATCTTCGAAGGAGACCTACCCATATTCCCCCGCAGTCGACATGGGCGTCGACTTGCGTTTTTCCTTTGGTTGTATGAGCGGTGAATTCGCTTCTTGTTGTGCTAATGCACTGTTCAGGTCTGTTGTACGTGACGAGTCCACAAGTAATAGTACTTCCTTACTGTATTATCCCAGGACTGTTCAGCGACACGGCTAACGCCGAGAGCTGACTTCCTTGCCCCAAATCGCATCTTCTATCGCACGCAAACACCGCGCTTCGCTACCGATAGCCTGACGCTATCCTGCACCGCAAGCTCAGAACGTTCATCGAACACCCGGATGCGCACACTTCGGACATAAAGCTGTCCCATACCGGGACTTTGGCCCCTCATCGCCCGCGCCCCTCAAGGGCCGACCCCCTTTCGAGACGCGGCTTCAATAGCGACTCGGCCATACAGCGCCCACGTCCATTCCCACCCGATGAACGTCTGTTCATCAAGGTGCCTTGCTTCAGTGTTCCGCACGTCCGAACAACAGGACACGGTCAGCCAATGATGGATGCAAGCACGCCCCGCTTCGGCCCCCGTAGGTCGGCTGCAATCCCAGAGCCTGGCAGCGCCGCTCTAATCGCTCACCGTGCCTCGACGCCAGTCGTATGTGTTCCAGCTCGAAGGGACGCGAGGAGAAGAAGTGCATGCTCGGAGACATCGCTTGGGCTTCCCAGGTCCCAGGCCCGGGCTTTTCGCGCCCGTTATAAGGCCTCGAGGAGCGGGGGTTTTGCGATCGCTCCGTGCGTCCTGCTCCTCCTTGTCGTCGTAAGCCCGGGTTCGAGTTGCGGCCATGCAGTACTTCAAGGCCCTCTTTGCTGCCATCCTGGTGTGCGCTCAGGGTAAGTGGCTTGTTATGTCGACGGCGTAGACTGGAAGGTGGCACTGACGCGGGGCGCACTGTCAACGTTCAGTCCAGGCAGTGGTGGTGGAGCGCCGGCATGGTGTAGTTGGGGACGCTGGCGGAGTTATGGTACGTCTCCTTGTCTCGCCTGCTGCGCTGTGTATTGAAGTTGGACGCAGGAGAGCGCGGGCGAGCCATCGACAGTACATGCTACTTCCACTTCGTCCGCACGCGCCGTATCGTCAACGCACGTCGCGACGTCAACAGTGGCCGCCTCCTCGTTTTCGTCGGTGGCTACGGTCACTAAGACAGTCACGGTGAAGGCTACTACGTCCATACACACGACAGTTACCGTCTCCACGCCGGCGAGCACTCCAGTGGCGCCCTCGCATACTGCGACGGCTCCTGCCAAGCCGCCTCCCTCTCCGCCCGCCTCACCGTCGCATCCGGCGCCTCCTTCAGGTCCTGCTTCGCCCTCGGTTCCTGCTGCACCTTCGCATTCCGCACCGCCTGCCAATCCGACGACCACCTTTCATCCATCGGTTCCCGTGCCCCTGACGCCAAGCTCGGTATGTTTGCGTCCGTTCAATGATCTGCTCCCAGTCTCGTTCGCTGAACCGAACTTATACGCAGAGTGCCACTACTACTTCGCACGCAATATCATCGATCGCTTCTTCAAGCAGCGTCGTAGCCCTCTCTTCCTTGAGTAGCGCCAGCTCTAACTCCTCCGTCTCCGTGAGCGGAAGCCTGAGCGCGACCGGGACCCAGTCTAGCAGCGTCTCCTTGTCGAGCCACACTGCTCCGGCCGCTGGGACGACGGCGGGCTCGGGAGGCGGAGGTCCCATTCTTCCTAGCGGGGTGAGCTTCTCCGGGGCGTCGACGGTGCGCGTGTCTGCGCTTGGTGCTGGCGTTATCGTCGGTGCTTTCATGCTTGCTATGTGATACTATACCCTGGGCCACCGTGGACAAACACTTCATAGTTCATACGTTCACTCCTTAGGTCACTGTCACTGTCGTTGTCGCGAGGATCTGTTAGCCTAGACAGCATGCGTATGCAGGAACTCTGGACTTTACCATCTGTAACAGGGTTGTGCCACGAACGTTGTCCAAGTGCGTTGGAGAGGTGGCAAGGTTACGGTGTCGCTTTTGTACATGTGTCACTGGGGGACTCGAATCGTCGGACGGGATTTGCCGTCACTCTGAGGTGCCGCTAGCGCTCGCTATCATTAACTTGACCAAGAACTACTACGACCTCCATCCTGACAGTAGCACGGATGCTCCATAATACATATGATTAGCAACTACTCTACGCTTCCGTCTATCTGAACGTTAAGTGCGAACACAATAGGTACGCCCATGATCCCAGCATTCAGCTCAAACTGGCCAACTCACAGGGTCCATTTCCCGATCACAAGTACTACGGGCCCCTAGCTGTTGATGTTCAATGATGCGTGGTGTCAGATTAGTATGCAGCACACCAGCTAGCATGTATGGAAGACCTACGTCCCTCGGGCATCTACCAGCCAGGAGTGACGCCTCCGTGACGATGATCTCTCCACGACGATCGTTCCTTGTTCCAGGCCCTGTCAACCACTAATTGGCAGCACTCTGAGGCGTACTTAGCACCCCTACCTCCTGGTGCAAGCATTCGTTCCTCCCCCCATCGGCACGCCCTTCATGCGTGTCTCAGCATCCGCCGCTCTGCTGTTGATATTACTCTGCGAAGGTGAGTCGCATTGTCTGCGCTGTCGGGAATCTCCATTGCTCATGTCTTCACAGTCGGCCTCGTTACTGCGAGGTTCCTAGATCATCGCGCCGTCGGGAGAGATAGGGTGAGTGCAGCTCTCAAGACTGTTTGGAGCAGAGTCTTGACGCACTCCAGGATATTACCTCGTCTATCCCAGACTCGCTCGGTCGCTTCGTTGCGTTGGACACGCCTCCGCCACATTCACAATTCTCTACACATGGTACGGCGAGCTCGAGTGACCATCGGGAACTATCACCAGTGAGTCCGAACGCCCTTCAGCCTATTCGCTCTTTCGCTTATATCACGTTCGATCGGCGCTGCAACTGAGAAGTCGGGTAGTACCATGTCAAAGTTCGTGGCGGCGAATATGGAAAATACTCCAGATCTCCATCATCCGACGGTACTGGAGGGTGAAGGATACCAGGGCTGGTCTCGAGAAGGGCTGCTACTCAGTATAGTCGGTGCCGAGCTCGCTGCTTTGGGGGCCGCGTGTTACATCCCGTGCTCCAAGACACCCAACTCCGGACTCAACTCCGACCGGACTCCGGTTCGTCCGTTGACTCATACTTACTTCCTCATCCTTTCGTTGTGACTCATCCTTACTACGATACTTACCCCTTACTATCCGCTCCCCTCGGACTCCGATCACCTCCGCAGTCCCGATAGTATTACCCGTTTGTATCCGCACTTGTATCCACTTGTATCCGCACTTACCTCCATTTCCTATTGGCTACTTACTTGCTTCCGCCTTGGCACCGGACTCCGACTCCTGTCTCTACTTTTAGCTTACCCCTTTCGGACCTCCGGACTTTGGTATTTAAGTCTGCTTGTATTCTCCCTTAGACCTCAGTTCTGATATCTCGTTTACTTCCCTCTTATCCTTCTCGGTATCAACAACTCAATCTATTGCCTTCTCTTCTGAAACCCGTCCGCACCTCCGTCCGGACTTCCGACCTCCGACCTCCGACCTCCGTCTTCTGACTCTGGTCATTCGGCTTCTGACTCTCTGGTTCCCTCTCTGCTTGACTTCCTCCATCGTTGCTTACTCCGGTATAAACTCCGGAGTTCTGTTCCTTTGCAAATAGAAGACACCTTGCGTCTCCTCAGGGCGTTGGTCAATAACTTCGCCGAAGTCTTCACCTCCGCGCTGCCTTCGGACTTCGGACTTCGGACTTCCTTCCGGAGCTGACTTGGCACGCACAGTCTTAACAGCCGCGTTTGTCGGCGTCGCCGTGGTCTGTCACTATCGGGAGTATCTATGAGATATGTTTCTGTCTTACCGATGGAGCAGGACTGTTGCGAGTTCGGGGCACTGAGCTCATCTCAGGAAAGGAGGGTATTTCGACAAAGGTGAGTATCGCATTCAGCTCTGTAGGCGCGAAATCTGACTAAAACATGGTCAAAAGTCACTCCCCAAGAAGTAGGGTCCTTGCAGCTTCATGGTGCGAGCAGGCTTGGATATTTACGCAAGTCGGTGGTTCAATCGCCCGCGACCGTGACATTCTTGCGTCTACAAGGCCCATTGAGGATGGCAACCAGGTCCGTTCGCAACTTCTGTTGGATGCGAGATTCGCGCTTACGACCTTTGGCCTGTTCGGCCTCGCCAGGCCATCGAACGATTATCCCCTCCCTCTCGCGGTGACCTCTACGACAGGTACTATTGCTTACAAGTCCGTGGCTACCAGCGGTGCTGCAGACGCAACGACGACGAGCGGTGTGGTTTCTCCTAATGCGCTGAACGTCAGTGGCATGCGGCGTCATGGCCACGGCTGGTATCACCGCCAGCAATGTCGCGGGTTGCAGTTGTTGTGGTTCGTGCTGCTGCGCTGCATAGCTTCTGGGGAGACGGCTATGTCGGGGGACGCGCTGGATGACGTGGATCTGACAGTACGCTCTCAACTGGAATACTGTTGGTCGTCGTTGTCGGCCTGCAGCCGCCCTTTTACACCTCACGTCTATCTCATCGTTACTGCCAGTACTCCACAGGCTCCGCTGACCCGTTCGTTCTGTGTACGGAAGTCTTCGGCATAAACCGTTGGCAGTGCTCCCCGCGCCAGCAAGAGAACACCTTCGGCCTTATCCTCCCATTACAACGTAGTAAGCAAGATCTGATACTCGTTTTTGGCTGCTGCCATATTGATGAGAAAAGCTTTAGCAGTGTGCGAGGGGCCCTCGATCTTATACCAGCCTCCAAAGTGCACGACGCACGTTGATCCTGCCGGCAGATGCAAGACGACCTGAGGGCCACATGAGGACTTTCAGAATGCGCTCGGTTGCTACGGACCCAGGTTGTTATGGAATAGGGTGGAGGTACGCTCAACATGCGCTCAACGTTTGCAATAACGCGTGCTCCCCAACCGGGGCCCGGGAATGCAGTGTTACGTCGTGTGCTTGGTACCTATTGGGGTCCTACTGTGCCGCAGGTAAGCTTTTGTTGCAGCTGTTCCATGAAGCCACACACTCACGTACCCGTTTTTGACACGGCCCGGGCCTTGCTAGGACGGGAACTGGAACAATATCCAATCGTCTCGGTCGACCGCTGCGGCGTCCGGTTGCTTGTGGAGCAACGTCGACTATAAGACGGTAGCTCAGAGTTCGTACTGCGATCCAGTTGCGATGCTTGAAACAGGCGCAATTGGATACAGTGGTATTGGTGGCGCGACTGAAGAACAAGTCCTCTATATAACTCCAGGGGTACCCGCTTGGCAGAAGTGCGAGCCATCTCCGACTGCACGTCTTTGCTCACAACAGCGTCATCCATTCGGTCTTCAACATGCACTTCCTTCCTTCCTTCCTTGCTGCAGCTCTGCTCGCTGTCCTTGGTGAGTATGATCCGTTCTCGCTTCGGACTTGGACTTATGCTTGTGTCTCGACTCTCACAGTCCAGTCAGGTCCTCTGAACCCTGTCATCAATGAACAAGATCTCGGCGACAGTTCCGTGAGTGATATTGAACGCATGCGTCAAGCAACTACTTATTCTGCCTCGTCGTTTCAGGACGGATCTCCGTGGTCTGGGTGGTTCAGTCACCATCACCACCATCCTCACCACTCCTCGTCATCCGGATCCATACTGCCGTCGACTCCCCTCAGCTCCGGAACCTCTGCGCTGCCCACGACCTCGCTGAGCTCCACCATTTCCGCTTCAAGTTCGTTGACCTCGGATTGCTCGGACACCGTGGTATCTACTGCCCCCGGTAGCTCTGCGACTATCATCACGTCCGCTCCGGGTACCTCGGTGTCGGTCAGCGGGTCGGCTGCTTCCAGCTCTGCGCCCTTGACGTCGGCGTCCCTACCAGTTCAGGCACTGCGGCCCCGAGCGGCCCAGCGACCTCCGACACCGTGACTACGGCGCCGAGCACTTCGCTCAGCTCTGATACCACTCTCCCGTCCACTTCGGTCGGCTCCGATACTATTGTCTCCACTATAACTCCCTCTCTTACCACCGTCGTTCCTTCATCTCTCCCTAGCCCCAGCTCCGGGACAGTGAGCACTTCCACGCCAGCTAGTTCTGATTCGGGTACCGTCTCGACAGTGTCGCCGTCTCGAGCAGTGTCGCCATCTCAAGCAGTGGCGCCGTCTCCTCTGAGCCCACGCCAACAGGTACTATCACGGTGCCTAGCTCCTCGGTCACCGTGTCCGTCAGTACCTCCGCGGTCACATCTGTTCCTACGATCAACAGCTCTATCGGTGTGTCATCTACCACGGATGCGAGCGGGACCGGGACAGCTTCCTCGATCTCCACGCCGTTGGACACGAGTACGGCGACCGTTGGTTCCTCCACATCAGTGGGTTCGGGGACATCTGTCGTAATTTCGGTCGCCGGACGTACGCTTGGATACTGAATCAGTGTTCTCACGCCGTCGTGCGAAGGGGGGTCGAGTCTCAGTCATACTGTGAGTCAGTTCGAGCTCTCTGACAAACCGGCATGCTGACATACGCGCACCCGTGTCTACAGCAAGATAGGATAGCTGAAGTTATTGGTGTATCTGATCCACGATTTCACATCGCACTTGTATCCACTTGTATCCGCACTTACCTCCATTTCCTATTGGCTACTTACTTGCTTCCGCCTTGGCACCGGACTCCGACTCCTGTCTCTACTTTTAGCTTACCCCTTTCGGACCTCCGGACTTTGGTATTTAAGTCTGCTTGTATTCTCCCTTAGACCTCAGTTCTGATATCTCGTTTACTTCCCTCTTATCCTTCTCGGTATCAACAACTCAATCTATTGCCTCTCTTCTGAAATCCGTCCGCACCTTCGTCCGGACTTCCGACCTCCGACCTCCGACCTCCGTCTTCCGACTCTGGTCATTCGGCTTCTGACTCTCTGGTTCCCTCTCTGCTTGACTTCCTCCATCGTTGCTTGCTCCGGTATAAACTCCGGAGTTCTGTTCCTTTGCAAATAGAAGACACCTTGCGTCTCCTCAGGGCGTTGGTCAATAACTTCGCCGAAGTCTTCACCTCCGCGCTGCCTTCGGACTTCGGACTTCGGACTTCGGACTTCCTTCCGGAGTTTGACTTGGCACGCACAGTCTTAACATGCATCTATTGAAAACATTCATATCAGCTTCTGCAACTCATATCAGCTTCTGCAACTCATATGCGAAGTGGTGAAGCCCGCCATACCTTGGATGCTGGACTCCGGTGTTGAGATGGTCAATAGCAGATATTGCTTGCATCAGGGAAACATTTCTCCGCGCCTATTTCCCGTAGCAGAGCACTGCCACCCGTAGCACCTCATTGCGCTACTGTAGCGCACTGTAGCGCAATGTAGATCAGCCAAGATGAAATGCTCAAATTATACACCCAATCTACTCTCCCTGGTCTGAAGATCTCGCAGACAAGAATTGGAGCCTGTCGGTACAGAGCAACATGACGAAGAAGGTACGCATTACAGAGCAGAGATTGGTCGACTTTGACACCCGACAGTCTCAGAATGTATCGGAGCTTGTCAGAGATGAAGAGTGCTGACTGATCTCTTATCGATTTGCGTCAATGACTTCTCGATGACAACAGTACACTTTCTCTCTCTCCTCCCTCTTCCTCCTCCCCTCTACAGTCTGTCGCCGTCGGGGCAAAGAGCACCAGGTCGACAACAATCAACTCTCAAGCTGCGCTGGTGACTCACGGATGGGAAGACGAGGGTTTCATGTCCGGTGGTAAGTCGCTCTCTTCCCTTGCTAACTCGGAGTCTTTCATCTCCTCCCCCATCCTCGCACTCAGTTGTGGGCTCTGGTATGTTGTGGGTGTTCTATCAGACAAGATGGATCCCTTGCGACCACACCTTCGCAACATATCACGACAGATACCGCGCGACCCGGCCTAGTCGTCGTATCAAGGCGAATTCCCCGCAACCCCACCCGCAAAGTCGTTATATATTCAAATCTAGAGTCGACTGGCAGCGAACGCCACTGCTGCACGCCCTTCCTGCCCGCATTTTTTTGTCATCTGACCTTGCCGCATGTTGCCATGGCCCTTTCTCGCCGTGGATGCCCGACTCTGTCTGCCCACCCTAGGTGTCCGGTCTCGTCCACCGCGCTCGGTATCTAGTCTTGCCTGCTCACTCGGCCGCAGTGCTTCGTCCTGTTGGTGCATGCTCGTCCTTGCTGCTAGACTCACCGCCCCACCCTCATTGCCTGGACTTGCCGCCCCACCTCACTGCCCAGCCTTGCCTCCCTGCCTGGACTTGCCCCCTTGCCCTTGCTGCCTGGACTGGCCTCTTCGCCCTCGCTCCCTGGATTCGTCTGCCCGCCCTCGCTCCCTGGACTCGGTGTCTGCTCGCCCTCGCTGCTTGGACATGTCTGCTCGGAGTCGCTCGCCTGGCTTTGTCAGCCTGCACTTGTCTACCTGGACTCCCCTGCCGGATGCCATGCCTGCAGTTCAGTCTCTCCTGCCATCCTCGCCTGCCTTTGATGCCCCTTCTCTCCTGCTGTTCGTGCTCGCCATTGCTGCTTGACCTGCCGCTTGCATGCTCACGCTGGCTGCCTGGTCTTGCTTGCCGCTGTCGCTGCTCATCCTTGCTGTTGGTCCCAGACACTGCTCGCTCCTGCACAGCGCGCTTGCCACTCCCCACTCTTGTACTGCATGGTGTCTTGGTTAGTTAGTTGGTTGATCATCTGTAGTTGTAGTCTTGTCATACCTGTATGCTTAGTGTCGTTATGAATACAGTTCTCATCTTCTCCCGCATGCCATGAAGCGTGAGCGATGTGGATTGAGTCGTCCGGCAGCTTGGTACCTGACCAAGAATGGAAATTTGGCCGCGCAATGGGGTGCTACATGGTGCTACAGATGTCTGGTGGCGTGCTACAGACGTCTATACAGAGGGGGACTGGCTACAGTGCTACAACGGCTACATGCGCTATAGAGCACTATGTGGAGGATGAAAGTTTCCCTGATGTGGGCAAAGTCTATCAGGATTCGTGGTTGACCTCCTCTAGAGGCTATCGGCAGTAATTTGAAGGGAAGGAGGAAGATAGAAGATGGCGGGAGAGAGACCAGGTAAAGCTGAGGGCTCGGAGAGAAAGGCGGCAAAACTTACGGCAATTGCCGGTTATTGTATTAGCGGCCCGAAAGCTCCAACCCCTAAGCGTAGTCAAGATCAGGATGGCTTGTATGTCGTGACTAGTACAGTGCTACGTGCTCACCTTTACCAAGAGGATAGCGACCGTGATGGTGCCCGCAAGGAGGATGACAAGGTTCGGAGGAATAACTGGGATGCTTGGTAGGCGTGAAGCCAACTTAGTACGTAATATCATACTGAACGCTGACGCAAGGAAGTACTTTACTCGGGAGCCCGAGGACGAGGTCTGTTGTTCGGATTATGATATAAATCAGCGCGAGCTTCCAGCTTGGCAACCAGACAGTGCTCAGGAATAGAGCACTAGGTTTGCCCAGTAGCGTGGCATCCTTGGCGCACTACCGTTGATTCCGAGTCTTGTTCGACCGTCGACGCGGTCAATCGCTCCGGACAGCTCCGGACTCGCGAGGTGGCGATACCACGACTCTGTTCAGCATAGTTGAGTAAGCAGACTGTTCGACGAACGTAGTAAGAACTCGCGCCTTGTACTTATACTGGCCTGCCATCCGGGAGGATGCGGGTTGACATGGCCGGATTACTTCCATGTGTTATGCTAGTTAGTCATTAGCGCAGTACCTTTACAGTGCTGAGTAACATCAAAGCTAGATGCTGTGGGGAGAGAGACGAAGTGAGTGTACTCGCACAAAAACCCTCCAATCCCAGAATGGTGTCGCCCTTACCGGATTGGGTCCATAAGTCCGCAACGTCATTCTGTCGATCGAACCGCAGGCAGGGCAGGAGTATATAAGGCCAGATAGTCATGACATGAGGGTCGCCACTCCGTCTTTCTCCCTGCCTCCATGACATTCTTTCTCTGCACTCTGCCTGGTCTCCGCCTTCGCTCGCAATATGCTGAATTACTGGATGCGAAGATGTCAGAGTAACACGGACCGAACAGCATTTACTCACATTCATATCGCGGTTTATAGCCACACGTGGTATGCACCCTGTACCCCGCAGGGGATGAAGCGCATACGGTCGCTCTTGCCGCATCCCGCACAAGCCAGGACGTCCTGGGGTGAAACTCTTGGAAGGCTTCTTCCCCGGCGATGAGCAAACATGTGCGGTGAGTCGCTTGATTCGTGGCTCACTCAATACTGTGGCTTGCCTCGGTTCATCTGCCAGGTGCTCGATGACGAGCCGGGTCAGGACATCTCTCTTGATCCTTTCGTTTGTGATACGATTGGGCCTCTTGGGTTGACATCTGCGATTGCCATCGACCGATGATGTCAATCCGGGGGACTGTGTGGGTGCCAATGAAGGCTGGTGTCGAGCGATCCGGAGCAATACACGACCTGACAATGTCGTTCCAATGCTCATCCGGGTCTGAGGGGTACCCGACGCCTGCTGTGCGCCCACAACGGCACACAGCGTGTCAGCAGTGTCTGCATTGTGTGAAAAGCGGGGTGTCATCGACATGGCAACGAAAGTCACGGAGAGGGAGACGGGGTCCGCAGCGCTCCCGCACGTACCTTGTTTATTTACCACCATATCGACCTGCACGCTGCTGGTCTAACCGTCGCTCCTTGTTCTCTAGCTGGAAGACTGAAGCCCACACTCGTTACCTCTCAAACCCATACGATACCACGGCGGCGAAGGACTCGACTGAACGCTGTTTGACGTCGGTGGCGGCGGAGCGGAGGCATTTACGCGTCTCCGGGACCGGCCAGGCACACGGAAGCAAACCCCGGCCGACACCGTCGGTTAGTGAAGACCTGCCAAACGCGGTAAGTTGTTGATGTTCAAGACGCGCCTGCTCCTTCGAAATTCCCTCGCGCGTCCTCCCACTGCTCGCTCAACACGAGGCTGCCCGTCATAACACGAGGCCCTCGCGTTCACGGCCCTCAGCAGCAGCAGCACCCAGCAGCCCGTGTTCAGCGCGCCGTGCTGTCCCTTCACGCTGCCATCCTCTCCTACGCGCGAAACCGCATCTAATCTCTACTACGGACTCTCTTCTCGTCTGGCTAATCTACTCAGTACTGACCTTGGATGCTCTCTTCCGCTCGTAATCTACGCCTATGTCACGACAACAGTACGACTCATCGAAATCCGAGTCGCCATCGCCAAACTCCGGCTCGAGGCCAAGCTCGTCGGGTAACATCACGGACCAGTCAAGGGACGCCGCGCACGGACCAACACCCGTATCCGAACGCCACTCGTCTTCTCCCCAGTCCCCTCAAGGCGTCTCCTCGAGTTCAGAAGGCTACCCGTCGTGGCTCCCCAAGCGTCCTCCCGGCCCCGCTCCTCGGTCCACCATCCAGTCCTCAGTTGCTGGCATGTTCAGCGAACCAGGCCCCAGCAATGAGCCCGTCATGGTAGGACGAAAGCCGACGCCCCGATCGGTGCGCATCGTCAGCCTTCAGAGCCAAGCGGAGAAGAGTACCCGTCGAGAGCCAACAGACCAGTCCCGTGCGTTCTCTGGTGCGGGGCATGCGCGTGCGTGGTCGCGCGCGACCAGCGCTGCCCTCACGCCGACCTTGTTCTCCGCGGGTGGTGAGGGACAACTGCCGCGGCCCAGGTTCAAGACTCCCGGCCTTCAATTGGACTTGCTGCTCGTCCCTTCCTGGAAGATGCGCTTGTGGTACTACCTCTTTCCCTTCTTCGTCTTCGCGCACATTCCTCTTCAAACCTTCTTCGATTTCAACGCGGTATTCATACTGCTCTCGTGAGTCCATCCTATGCCATTCTTCTCCCTAGCTCTTATCATCCATTCAGGGTGGCGAAGTTTCCCAACCCCGAGGCCCCAGGTGTTCCTGGCTCCGGTCGCAACTGGGCCTTAGCCGCCGCGGCCTACATCGCATGCTGGTTCGCTTGGATAGCCGTGGTGTTCGTCTTGTACGAACTTGTCTATTCTTTCATCCGCCGATGGCGAGTCAGTAAGTGCCATGTTCTGCGACGCGTTTTGAGACAGGTCTAACTCAGGCACACCTCATAGAGCGCCCCTTGGTGCTTCCCATCTACTTTTCTTCCGCTGCCTTCAACTTCGCCGCGATGTCTTCCTACGTGAACTTCTGTTTTATGTACCATGTCCGCTGGTCTGCCTTCGCCGGCGAGCACGGCAGCCTCTCAGATGGTCTTGCCGAAACGTTCTACTTCTACTCGCAAAATCTCCCGACGGTTGCGCTCTTGATGCCGCGTGCGGCATTGTGCATGGCACTGCTCTTCTCCTTCTCCTCTCCCGAACCGGGCGCCGTTGCGCTCGCAGATGCTGGCATCAGCCGCAGAGACGGGACGTTCTTCCGCGCGTCTGATGGCACTCTGACGGACTACGCCCGAGGTGTGCTCATCGCCAACGCTGCTTGGACGGCGTGGCGCATACTGGTTCTCTTGATCAGCTGGTGCGTGTTCTCGTTTGTGTTCAGTTTGGTGCCTGTTTGTTTATGGAGGCCTCGTGCAGGGTTGGTCTCTGGATCTTCAGTGGACAAGGCTGCGCCGGTCTCTGTGGGCCACGGTACCGCTGGGAGGAGGAAGACGCGGAGAAGGCCGCGGCAGCCATTAACGACAACGTCTCCGACTTCGACACTCTACCCTGGTCTTGGAAAGAGTGCACGATCTTACGCATCAAAGACGCATACGACTTCTGCCTTACGAACAAACCGCCACGTGGAGAATCTGCGCTTGGAAAGGAGAAGGCTCCCGAACTGAAGGAGCCATCGACACCGTACGCGGAGCGTATCTTCGCCGCTGTGGGACTGCAGTCGGGTCCGCATCCTGCTCGTCGCCCTGTCTTGTCAGAAGAGCTCTTCGAGAGTCCAAGGCATACCCCCGAACTGGACGAGGCCGTGGGTATAAAGGCGAAGTCCGCTCCTGAGCTCTCTGCCATCCTGCCGCCTACCCCTGCTGTGCAGCAGAGGGAGAAGCAAGGTGCAGATCCATCAGGTCCGTTGATGAAGCTGCCCTATCCGTTCACTGGATATGGCGCGCAAGTCTCCTCGGAGGATGTCATTCCCTTCCCTCCTTCTCCTGCGATCGAGGACAAGGAGGTGCCCATCGAAGGAGAGGAGACTCACCACACTGGCGAAGAAGAGGAAGAGGAAGAGGAGGAGGAGGAGGAAGAGGAGGTAGGCGAAGAGGAGGAAGACGAGAGCGAAGTGCCGTCGTCGGAGAGACGCACCTCGGGATCCATGTCGAGCTTGGGTCGTCCTGTTGTGTCGCGGTACCCCTTCCAGTTCCGACGACCTCGCGGAAGCATGTCGTCGGCATCGCACATGAGCCCGCAGACGCATTCGACGCCTTATTCGACCCAGTCTCGGTCCACGCAGTCCCGCTCAACGCGTCATTCCAGGTCAACGCAGTCGACTGGCAATGTCGAGTCGTCAGACTCGCACTCACCTCGGTCGAACGTGAGCTCCAACGCCAGCCCGATGCATTCGAGCTTCAGCGGAAGCGTCATTCCCATGCCGCCGCGGCATCCCCAGGCTCAGCAGGTGCAGAGAAGAGCGAGAGCAGGAACGGTCCCGGTTGCGGGGCCCTCGTCCCCAGGCTCACCCTCTCCAGTGGCATTCCCCGGCAGCCGGCCACGCGCTCGGACACGCACAGAAAGCATGGTAACGGACCCTTCTATGAACTACGGCCCCATTCCGATTGGCTCCTTCGAGTCTGACGGAGAAGACGAGCACACATACGAAGATCTCGATGAATCGCTCATCGAGGTGCCCGAGGCTGAAGGTTCCATCGAGGAGGCTGAGCGCCAGGACAGCGTGGGCTTGCTCTCTGCCGCCCCTAGTCCGCGTGCCTCCCTCGCGAACCTCCGCCACCGCGGAAGCAGTCTGTCGCATCGTCGCTCGAATGGGTCCAGGTCGCATTCTGGCGCGTCCCGCTCGAACTCGCGTTCTCGTACGAACTCTGGCACGTCGATCTCGGAGGTCGCGCGGTCTCGCGCTCAGTCGTTCATCCAGTCTATTGGCGCTGCATCACGCTCGTCGATCGACCTCGTGCGTTCGCGGACGAACTCGCTGGTGCGCCTCGCGGACTCTCCATACGCGTCTACGTCGTCGGAGGCGGTCCTCAGCAGCCCCGAGAACCACACCTTCGGCCACCCGCTGCGTGAGCAGTGGCGCGCCGAAGAGGGCATGCACGAGATGTCCGACATCGCAGAGTCTGAGGTGAATGTCCGCGTTGACCAACCCGAGGAGGCGACAGCGAGCTCGGAGCAGGGGTTGCACTCAGCTCGCTCGAACATCTCGCGGTCGGCACCGTCGGAGCATCGTTCCGAGGTCAGCATGCAGACAGAGCGCGGAGGATTACCGATTGCGGGGCGGGATACCTTGGCAGTGCCGCCTCTTCCGGTGCAGGCGCATAGGGACGAGAGCATGCCCGACGTCAGCACGGCCCCTCAGTCGTTCATCACTGCACCGACAACGCGCGAGGACACCACGAGCAGCTCGGGCCAGACGCAGCGGACGTGGGGCACCATGGAGCACTACACGCATGGCGCTGACTGGCATCCCATGTAGGTTTGTGCTCGCCGTCGCGACGGACCTTCCTAGGATGGACTTTCGACATCACGGACCCTTGGAAGCAACTCGGAACTCATGACATTGGCTTGCGCGAGTCGTCAAGCATCGTGCTGCTCAGCTGTAGCTAAGTATTCGCGTCGACCTACCTCGTATTTGCTGGATCTCTTCAATTGTTTATACTTACATCTATTTTCGCTTGCATACTTGCATTCCTAGAGCCCCCATTCATCACCTGTTGCATAGTACCACATCCCATCTTCCGCTGTCCTCCCCGCCCGTCCTCCTCCCCTACCCCCTCCCCGCCCCTGATGTGTAACACATATATCGACCTCACCCTCCTACCTCCTTACGCTCATACGATACGTTACGCGACACCTCCATACCTTCCACCGTTCAGCTCGTCAGCGGTTCGCGGCTATTTGTCATGTTTGTTGTGCATACTGACTAGTCCTCGCTCGGGCTCCTGCTCCGTAAAACCATCATAATGAACACGTCATTTACCTTTCAACTGTTGGCCGATAGGTTCCGCAGTACTACTCTTGGCAGATGTTCTTCATCAACATCTCTCCGAAGGGACTGCGAAGGGACGGGGATGAGACTTGGATGCGACTTGGATGAGACTGAGAGACCACTTGAGCCTCAAAAGTTAAAACTGACCTAGTTATTACCAGGTTAAACAAGAGTTGTAAGGGCATACTATTACTAATTGATCGCGGTTACTGATGTGGGGTAAGTCGAGTAAGTAAGAATCGAACGTCATCACTAAATAATAAGCGCGATGGAGACGGTGAGACCTAGACTATTACTGACTTCCTTCCTCCTCCCCACCCTCCCCCACCCCCACCTGGTCTCGCTCGACGCGCACGCGCAGGACGTAGGCACGCATGGTGCATCGGCCGTCTGACTCGCGTCTGCTCACCAATCTTCTGAACCACGAGAAGGACTACTCGAAGCACCTCAACAACCTACTCGACTACTCCCAGGCGGCACTCGCGTCATTCTCAGCATATGCGTCCGCATCTGCACCGCCGACTTCCCAAGTGATCATAGCCGTCGCTGGGGCCTCTCCGGCGCGGATGACGCCCTGCGGAACTATGCGGCAGCGGTGGAGCGTTGGCAGGAGCAGCTCAAGGCGTTGAAGACTATGGAGGACGACGTGGGGAACATCGTGCGCGACAGGGAGATATTGTACGTGCTCTAGCCTATCCGACTAGTTCGACACCCTGACGTACTGGTCGGACAGAGTGACGCGGCTCATCAAGGCGTCGAAGCAGCAAAAACCTACGCGGGACTCAATGAACGGCTCTCCTTCCGGCTCGTCGCTCAGCATCCCCAAGCGCGAAGTCGAAGTTGGGCAGAAGATGTCGGTCGCGCAGGCGGAGCTGCAGGCGTGCGAAGCGCACCTCGCCGTGAAGGAGCAGGAGCTGAACGCGTTCCGCACGAACACGATCCGGTCTGGCCTGCAGGCGCGGTGCAAGGCGATGGTCGAGTGCGGCTGGGCGTGGGGCGAGATGGGCAAGGAGGGCATGAGAGCGCTGGAGACGTTGGATATGCCCAACGGACACGGTACGTCGCGGATGCACCTTGTTCCTTCCTGCGCTCTTCGCGTGTTGGTTGCGTCGGAGGACTCCTTGGATGATCCCGTGTCAGCATTGTTGGTCGTCGTCTTCTTGCTGTCGGTTCGCTAACGGGTGCGCGTCTTTCAGGGAGTCCTCTGATGTATCCCTACATGCATAAACCGCTGCCTGGGTACGAGAAAGCATCGTCTGACGTCTCCTCCATAGCACCATCCCAGTCCGCCTCGCAAATCGGAGTGTCACCGCCGGCTCGGTGACTGATCATGCATGGCGCTCCTCGTCTCCGCCTCCCGTTCCGACTGCCCCGAAGCCGTACACCCTGCAGATCCCTCCTGCGCACTCGATTTCCGAGTTTGCGCTGCCAAATGGGACCGCACAGCCTACGATCTACGAGGAGACGGGGGGCAGTAGCGCAGAAGAAGAGAGGAAGAAAGGCCGGTAGAGGTGCACGAGAACCCCCGCTTCAGCAAAGGGAAGGCAAAGCCGAAGGACAAGGAGCAGCCGAAGCCGGTTCCAGCTGCGGCCCCGTCTCGACACATATCGTTCTCTCTCCGCGCCCCAAAGGGCACCTCGAGCGAGATCAACATTCCCGCGTCGTCCTCGCTGCGCAGCGAGTCGCCCTCGAAGAGACGAGGAGTTCTCGGCAGTCTCGCAGGTCTGTTCCACATTGGTCATTCGCGCACCGTCGCCGCGGAGGACTCCCCAAGCGGCTCCCCGTCGAAGCAGGGTCGTTGGCAGACACGCATCGACAGGAATCTCGCGTCAGCGCGGCGCGGGAAGAACGACGAGAGCTCCGACGACGAAGTGGTGCAGACGTATGCGGGTCCCTCCAGTCCTCGCCAGCTGGGCTCCCCGGGTACTCATCGAGACGCGAGGTTGAAGAAGCGGCCGACGAAGCGCGGTTCTGTTCAGGTGCAGCCTACCGCACGTGTTGTTGCAGACACCGAGAAGGGCTACGCGAGCGACACCGTTGCGGAGTCCATAAGCAAGTCACGGAAGGTCAAGAAGCCGAACGTTGGCGGATCGGTCAGGATGCCTAACGGGTCGCCAGTCGCAGGCCCCTCGGGATATGGGAGACCGAAGAAGAGCCCCGCTGTGAACGCCGTCCTCGCATCTGAGGGCGAGACATCTCTCTCGCGCAACTCGTCTCTTTCCAAACAGTCGATGATCAGCACGGCAAGCGCGCCTCCTAGGACGAACCTGACCGCCGCTTCGGCGCGACACAGCTCCAGCTCGCCACCGCGTAAGCGAACGGCGTCGCTCAACGTGGAGCCGTCAACCCCGAAGGCTGGCTCGTCCACTCCTTCTCCTGCCGGGCACAAGCGCACCATGTCGACGTCTGCCACGCCCACGCCCACTCGATCGACGCTTACGAGCGGTGAGCCGAGTCTCATGAGCATCGTCGAGGGCATCTCTCGCATGAATAAGCAGGCGGTGCTGCAGCAGGACCCGAACCGCCTGCTCGTCGTACCGAAGGCCCCTGGTCCAATCAATATCGCTCTGTCTGAGAGCCTTGGGGAGCTCCCTGTCATCCGCACTAGTCCCCCGCGCTCCGAGGGCTCTCCGCCGCGCCGGCCGCCAAAGGACTCGAAGACGAACGGGAAGCAATCGGAAGAAAATAACTACCGAGACTCGCTGTTGCTGTCTGCGTCGGTGTCTGCGCCGTCCCTTACCCTACCTGCCTCGACGTCCACTGCGGGTCCAAGCTCGAGTCAGTCGAAACACTTGCCGACGCCAGCGAAGATGCCGCTTCGGTCTGCGCTGCGCAATGGCAGTGGCAGTAGGACCCCATCTCCGAATCCTCCTGCAAAGCCTCTAGTGGATGGCACTCGCGCGGGTAGCCCTTCGTCGAGCTCGAGTGGGACCATGCCTACGCCTGTCGTCCAGCCGGTTCCTGTGCCCGCTGCTGTCTCTGTCCCTGCCCCCGTTGTCGCAGCTACGCTCACGGCGGAGCGCCCTACTATGACACGGCGGGAGAGCGATATCTCCTCGATATCATCGT
The DNA here is from genome assembly GCA_022592435.1 of Cerioporus squamosus. Lineage (NCBI taxonomy): Eukaryota > Fungi > Basidiomycota > Agaricomycetes > Polyporales > Polyporaceae > Cerioporus > Cerioporus squamosus. Next base: position 130,151 of record JABYQS010000087.1, on the reverse strand, counting down.
ACGAGACGGGACACGAAAACTTCGAAAGCGAGCCGGACTCCCCCGTGTCACCGCCCACACCTACGCAGGCACCTTCGCCTCCCCCTGCCTCGGGCTCTCCTCCCCCATTGACGCAATCGCCACAACACACTGACGGCCACTTCCCGGACGGTAGCGAAGTCTCGCATTCCACGGGCTCGACGATCCTCATTGGACCAGCGAACGGGGACCAGCCGCCACGCCGTCGGAAGAGCGTGCGCATGTCCCTCCCGCCGACGTTCTCTGCCACCCCGCCGGCGATCGAGGACACGGACGAGGACGACGCGGGCAAGCACGCGCCGTGGTCGTCGCCTGGGGGCGGGAGCATCGCGCCGTCGAGCAGCTGGGGGACGCGTACCGAGGCGAACGGGGCGCGAGATGTGTGGGCGGACTCGAGCGACGAGGATGCGGAGTATAGCACGGCGAAGAGGATGCTGTCGCGGTTCTCGAGGAAGCTCGAACGCTAGCGGTTGTTCCATGATACTTGAGTCTGAGTACTTTTCGTTCTCGTCGTCCACAGCCTAACGTTTGTCTTATTGGGTATGATTCTCTGTTTTCTCCCGTTGCGACGCCCTCCTCTTTCTCTGGATTTCCTACTACCTGTACTGTACATATTCTTATTCTAGCGTACCCATCCGTGTAATCCTATGGCTTTGTTGTGGCTTTATCTCAATTCGTTGGAACTCTACCGTGCGGACGCGATCCTTACGTAATGGCAGCATTGGCGCCCAAGGGAGAGGAGGACCCACAAACGCTCCTGCGCTCTTTCTCTGCGAACCACTCGCATAACCCTTCCCACTTCTCACCTCGACGCGCAGAAACACGACATGGCCGACCAGGAGCCAGCACCGTCCCAGGACGAGCAGCCAAAGATGGAGGAGGCCAACGCGCCCATCAATATCAAGGTACGTCAGACTTGCTGGTCTGCCTGCTTAAGTAGTGGTTTTCTTGCCGGTGGCGGAGGCTGCTTTGCACGCGGGGCGAGGCGGGAAGGCAGCGACGTGGGTGTGGACAATGGGAACCCGCTGACGCGTTTATCGCTCTCGTAGGTGGTGACGCAAACTGGCGAGGAGGTCTTCTTCAAGATCAAGCGCAATACGAAGTTGAGCAAACTACAGGGGGCGTACGCGAACAAGGTCGGCAAGGACGTTGGCAGCATTCGGTGAGTGCTCACCACCCTGCGGTCTGTCTCGAGTGTGGAGTTCTGCGTTTATGGCTCTATGCTGGCCCCCGCATGCGCTTCGCTCGACTCGAGATCGGTGGTGAGAGAACGAGCGCGCAGCGCAGGCGAGCGGCGGGAGATCGCAGGGCTTCCCTCGGGAGAAGCAATGCTGCCGTGGCCAGTTAGGCTGACCAGTTTCGGCTGCTCGCGTCAGGTTTTTGTACGACGGCCAAAGGATCACGGACGACGACACACCAGCATCGCTGGAGATGGATGACAACGGTACGTCGGCCTCTTATCATCCGGCTCACCGTGGTACTCATGACCCATCTTCCCTTCAGACACGATCGATGTCATGGTAGAACGTGCGTATCCGTTCATTGATTCCGACTTCCGATTGCATGCTGACCTTCCTGTTCTTCGTTTGCGTGCAGAGGTCGGAGGCTCGGCGTGAAGCAGAGAAACCGAAGATCTATCTCCCCTATCCGATTGCTCTCTCTTCCGTGGCCCAGACATCCGTTGTGTATTATTGCGCGCTCTCTCCTCGTCTCCGTCATCGCTTGTCTTGTTGTCGTACGTGAAGTAATGTTCAATGTATCATTTGCGGTTCATCATCCTCAGACGTCTCGTGTGCGTGCCACTTCGAGCGGGCGTGGTGCCCCAGCGGCGAGCGGGAGCAGCGGAGACAGCTAGACACATGCGTGTCAGTGACCATCAAGAAGCTCAGGGTCCGGTTCAGACATCGCAGGGTCTGGGTGGGCGACGACCCCTGACTCACGGGGGGCAGCTCTGCACTCACTTCCGCAGCAATTTCCTTCTCTCGGGCTGCCTCTGCGGTGCTGTAGAGATATATGGTCCGCTCGATGTCAAGCAGCCCCGAACCTCACCCACAATGTGCGACATCTCCGAACGCGCTGGAATCAAAGAGGAGGATAAGCCCCGGGCTCTCACTGCTTTCATCAAAATCACGGTATGTGAGGCTTACCTCGTCGTACATGCACCACGCTGACCTGCAGGACGTTCTGACCGATACGCAGGTGTACGACCAGAAGGGCCGCGGGGTCGTATTCAAGATGAGGCGTGTGGGCCTCCTGAGCAAGCTGCAACACGCCTATGCTTGTCAAGTTGGCCAGGACGTGGCCAGCCTCAAGTATGTCTTCTGGCGCGGCGTCGTCCGGTGCTCGGTGCTGATCATGGGGTGTTTTTGTACAGGTTCTTGTACGACGGACAGCGGATTCGTGATGGTGCCACCCCGGAGTGTCTGCAGATGAGCGACGATGGTAGGCTCGGTTTCGCTTTTTCGCTGTACGGTGGGATGTTTGCTCATCTGTGCGGTAATCTCGATGACAGATGTCATCGATGTCGTGTTGGAACGTAAGTGGGGCTTCTTAGCGTGACTGGCCCACCGCAAGTACTGTACTCACGTTCTTCGTGCAGAAGTCGGCGGTTGACCTTGTTACCAAGAGCCCTTGGCTAGCTGTCGTGCGTAGATTCACATTCTGTCCGTTGTTCCGATACGACGTCGATGATCTCGTATATATGTTGCCTACGGCGTACGGCATGCAGAACGATAGGCGTACAAGTGCAATTTCGCGGTAGCCTGAAGCGACGCAACATAACACCAAGGTCCGAAACAAAGAAGCGTCCCATGAGAAGCAGGTCCGAATAACCTGAAGTCCGTCAACATGCGATGCTCATGAGTACATACTATAGTCTGGAGGCGGTCCATGTTCCTGCTTCGTACAGACGTGCTTTAGACGAGATAAAGTGAGTCCCAATTGTCCTCGTGCGAACAGTTGAATCGGAGCGGTCCGTCGAGCGCGAGAGCTGAGCGCAGGCTGTTCGAGAGGCTCCGGCTCGTGTTCACAGCATGGCTAGCTGGGAGGCCCCTCGATAGGCCTATGCTCCCTTCACGTGAGGCTACCAGGTCGAATTCGTGCTCGGGATGAAGATCTCGGGTGAGAATGGGCCGGGCTCGAAGAAAGGGCAGATCGTGCCGATGGGCTCTGAGTTGGCCGGCGCGAGCCTCGTGCCAGAGATCGACGCGGAGGGGATGGGGGTTTGTGTGCTAGCCTGAGAGACCGTGCCGTCGTCCGGGGCGCAGCGGTCGGCCACGAGAGCTCGACCTGCAGTGAAATGTCGGTGACCTTGTCAGCTGGGGTCCAAGGCAAGGTATACAAGTCTGGGGCGTACCTCCGCCGATGAACAGAGCAGAGAGGGTTAAAGTGAAGAGCTGCATCGTGACGGTGCTGCTCCACTCGACGTACTGTGACTCGAGTGGTCGAGCAACCAAGCGGAGACGAGAGGAGGGAAGTGCACTGACCACCGTGACCGAACCCCACAGGAATGACTTATATCTGCGTTGTCGAAGCGTACGGGCTCGGACAGCGAGTGGACTATCTGCTGCGCTACTAGCGTGGCGCTGCTGCAGAACTTCACCGGTCTGACGATACCCGTAGGTTGCCGGAATATGTACATCTCGATACATTGGCTGCGGTGCGTACGTGGCAAAATATGACTTTCACGCCAAGCTTTTCACTCGCGGAATATTATGCCCGCATTCCATCCGTTGCGCTTGTGCAATCGTGGCTTACTCTCAAACCTAGAAGGAAGCTGAAGCACGAAACATACGCTTTTGCTATCCAAGTAACTAATGCGTCATATACATCTGGTATTGTCCGTACCCTCCTCTACTCTACATACAGTGATAAGACCTAATCCCGGCCGAAATCTCTATCTACGCGAACACCAAATGGCATAATCTCTCATTACACCTGCCCGCCAGCGACTGTGGTCGTCACAGTAGTAGTGGACGTCGCAGTCGGAGCCGATGCCGTGCCAAACATCGTGCTGGTGATCGTGCTTGTGACCGTCGAGGTGCGACGCACCGGGTTACCTGTGACAGTGCTCGTCACGGTGGTGGTGGTCGACGCCCGAGCGGTGGTCGTACGCGTAAGCGTAGTGGTCGATGTGACCGTCGACATGTCGATAGTCCTCGTCGACGTCGACGTCACTGTCGTGGTGACTGGGGCGGGATCCTGACGAGCGGCAAGGCCGTGCGGGTGGTCATCGCCGCGGCGTTTCTCCGTGGCTACGGCCGAAGCGGCGGTGGCGGTCGTGTACTTCGTCAGGTAAATGGTGTGCGTGCCGGGAGTGAAGGCGAGCTCCGGCTTGCAGTGGCTGACGGAGGCAGATGGCCTCGAAACATCAGGGCGCGTTGCAGGGGAAGCTGAGAGCAGTCAGCACGTGGTAGCGAACATTATCGTGACACATACCGATGCCCTGCACTCCGGCGCAGGCCGCGAGGACGACGGCGAAGACAGAAGCAAACTTGGTGTACATGATGATGGATCGGTGAGGAGATGAGTGATGCTTGGTTGACGGGAGTGGGTGCATGAGTGAGATGTCGGTGAGTGCTTATATAGGACGTAGCCCCCTCTTCGAGCTGATCGGACTCTGCATGGAGATGCTGGACTTCAAAAAATCGCAAAGCCCTCTGTCCGCTCGCGGACCTTGGGTGTCATTTGTCCGTGCAAGTCGGCTGTGGGCCCCATGCTAGCCTCACTGCCACGACGGAAGAGACGGAGGCTAACCACTGCTCGATCGCTTCCGCAGGCTCAGCTCTCTGCCTTGCGGCAGGCCAAGAGTCCCGCATGCTTGACGTCGGCCGCTTTGTGCGAGCGGGTTCGGGAGAAGACGAGTCGCCACATGCTCATGTTCTCCATCGCTCACAGCACAGGATCAGGAGTTGGTCCCGTCGACTTCTCTTGGGCTAGATCTTAACGGGGTTTTCTGCTTCGATCTGCCATCCCGATCGAAAGGGATACGTTCTGGGGTGGTCCTTATGCGAGGGTTCACGTTGGGTTTGAGTCCAAGGGGCGGTCCGGATCGCAATTTCCAAGGAGAGTTACTGAGATTGGACGTTCAGCTAGGTCGCATAGCCATCAAGAGGTGCGCTCAGGGGCAGCGATGACAAGGCAGGTGCCCCTTACAGTTATGGTTGACAGAATCTTTAGCTAACCCCGAAGTCAGAAGAGTCCATGATTGGCCATAGGGAGTATGTTCATTGTGTATCAGCCATCGTGCCGACGCTGCGACGGTATCCGAGTCGCGACGCGGTCTTTGCATCGCCATTCCTTGGAATTCAGAGCGATCAGTGATCCACGGATGCTGGTGCTACCGCGGAAGCATCGCGGAGAACGGGCAGTGCCGAATGCACCACTCACCTTCGATCTGGGTGCGGAACCACTGTCGTCGCTGTGGATCGAGCAGTCTAGTAGGCGCTGGCCCCTTCGCAAGATTTTCAAAGTACGCGCCCCCAAGAGGAGGCCACGAATGTATATATATTCAGTAGTCGTTTTGTTCGGAACCCATCCACTCTCCCTTCGAAGTAATCCCCGTCGCCCTCGACATAACAATCCATCATCATCATGCAATTCGCTACCCTTCTCGCCGCGGTTCTCGCTGTGACCGCCTCCGCAGCAGCAAATGGTGAGCACCCAAATATATCACCATCGGCCGACATACTGACTTCGTGCCCTTAGCTGTTCCTCGCGCTACGCATTCGATCTGCGAGACCACCTACACAGTTACCATCCCTGTATTCTCTGTCATCACTTCGACGATATCGGCTACACCCATTGCTAGCGTCAGCCGTGTCAAACGTCAGGATCCCGCAAGCACCGTTACCGTTACCGAGTTCGTCACCACTTCGGGGACAGGTACAACGACGTCGATTGCCACGCGCACGACTACCTCCACGGTAACGAGCACGACGACTGGTACTACCACCAAACGTGTCACGTCGACACCGACCACGACGGTCTCATCTACGAAGACGGTGACGTCGACGGTCACTTCAAGCGTAACTCCGGCGGCGACCACTACGACCACTGTGACGGCCACGGAGACCGTTACCGAGGCGTAAGCGGACATAACGATGCGGTTGCCGATTTGTGTATAGCATAGAGTTTATCGGATGTGATGTTTCGTGTAATTGAGCAAAACAAGTGTGCGCATCAATGACATCTGTGAGAGGGATGTATCTGTTATTGTCCGCGCACACTCGTATATGCCTCGTTTGTCCGATGTAACTGACCAGTTGCCGTGTTCTCCACATGGCGTGGATTCTTAGCTATCGTTCGACGCCCTCGGGGCATATTGGTGAAGTGCATTCACGTTACATTGGGATCTAGTGCAAGGCCGGACAGCTGAGGGAGCTTCAAGTTGTACTGCTGTAAATGCGCCCAAATGCTCCTGTCCGTGTCAGTCACTCTCGAGTCTTTCGACCATCTTTAACGTCACCTTTGCTACATGGTACAACTCACTTCGTGTTACTTAGACAACAAGGATCCGAGAGCGATGTCGCGTATGTTTCCTATCTCGATCCCCGGCATTTGCCGCCGACTTTGCCGAGGCGTTGCCAGCGGCGTTGCACATGCATGTTACATACAATCCCCTTCCTCAACTTCCGCCAGCTATCTACGAGCAATTTTCAATTTAGGTGTGTAACGCGATACTGCCGTTGCTGTCAGCGTTGATTCTGCCATCATAGAATGGGCTATGTTCACCTCCACGAGGATGTTCTCATCGACATATTCAAGATCGACTACGAACAGTCAAGTATTTGTCAATGTCCCCAGCCCGAGATTGCTGTTCGCAACAAGGACCACGCATGCCACTGGACGCGCCTTCTGCTTGTGTGCCGAGAGTGGCGGGCCGTAGCAGTCACGACGCCCATCCTCTGGAAGGTCATACATGTCGATAAGAGCCTCAAGTGGCTGCAGCTGTCGCTTCCTCGCACCCGCACCGCGCCCCTCGACTTCATATTTCGTAACGCTATCCTTGCGCTGGAATCCATTCCGATCCTTTGCTCTGTATCACACCGCATCCGCAAGCTGGCTCTCCCGGAGATGAACCACGCTGGCTTCACCTTGGTTCGCCGCACCGTGTTCAAGAAACAGCTCCCTCTCCTAGAGGAGCTCGACCTCTCGATCACCAGCGAGATAGGCATGATGATCAGGGCGGCTCCTCTGGGGTTCACGCCAGATCGCTTCCCGAAACTTCACACGTTCCGCCTCTCGTGCTTCCTTATCGACTTCGAGCCGGCTGCGTACACGAAACTGAGGCGCCTCGACCTCCGTGGCTGCACGGTGTCGGCAATGTTCGGCGGCATGTACTCGTACGAGCAGTTGATTGACATGCTCGCCGGTTGCGAAGCTCTCGAAGAGCTCCAGCTCCAGCAGTCCATCTCCACCATCGTCCTCACCAACCTTCCTCCGGAGAGAGAGCACCGCGTCATCCGCTTGTCGAAGATGCGCAAGTTCATCATCTGGGACAAGACTCCGGTCGTTGCACGCTTCCTCTCCTACATCGACCTCCCGATCGAGTCGACCGTTCGCATCGTGGGCACGTACGACAGCCGAACGGACATCCGCGCAGCGAGGAACGCATTTGTCTCCTTGCTTCCCAAGGACCGGAGTGGCTTCCCGATCCTGCGCGCCGTCACCAAAGCCGATCTCGCCTTCTTCCAAACGCACGCTAAGCTCCGGGCATGGCGCGGAGATACGAAAGTTACGTTCAAGCTCCGCAGCTCGACGGACAGAAAGTGGGAGTTCTATTTCAACCGCGGCTTGAACGAGTTCCGCGACGTCTTCGCCGGAGCGCCACTGGAGGAGCTCAAGCTTCTTGGCGACATGGGCGCTGTCCCGAAGGATTCGACCACTTGGCGAGACACCTTTGCTGCGTACCCCACTCTCAAGCGGCTTCTGGTCACAGGATACCGGAGTCCCATCCCAATGCTCCGTGCGCTTGCGGAGAGCCCGCCAGGACATGGGGACTCGGCGGTCGGCAGCGCGCAGGTGGTAACCCCGAAGCTTCATTACGTTCAACTCCAGTACCTTCCCTGGTACGAAGGCTACATGGATACCTTGGTGGAAACCCTGCGGCAGCGTGCGTCGCGTGGGGCGGAGGGACTTGATACTCTCGACATCGAGTTTCTCGTGCGCGAAGAGGACAAAGCTAAGTGCGAGCAGTCAGTGAGTCAACACGACGACGAACTGCGCTCACTTGTGCGCAACGTCCGTCACGAGCTGGAGCTTTTGTAAACAGTACGTCATACTCTTTGTGCACGATCTCACGCTTAATTGCTTTCTACGTGACTCTCAGGCCTCAAGTCCGATGACACAAGATGCATGGTTCGTGAAGATCTTCGTACTCTATAGTACATATACTTGTACGTCTTGGAAAGCAGGCCAGATCGTATACACTCTATATTAGTTCTTTGCGCCCTCGCGCTTTCCATCCTTCGGCATCAGGCCGAGCTCTTGCGCTTTGATCTGGATGGCCTGCAGACGCATAGGTCAGCCTTGTACGTGACGGCACGGGAACATACATGCGGACTTACCAGCGGCTTCGACAGGAAGCGAGATGTGAAGAAGTCGCCAGTGGCGAACCAGAGCTGCACAAGTTGTTGTTCAGCGCAACACATCAAACCGGCTACAATGTGGACCTACCCCAGGGTGTCCGGAGGGACGGTAGCTGCCCTTGATCTCACCCTCCTCGTCGAGGCCGTACACCTCCTCCGTTTGGTCAATTACGTTCTTGCCGAGCAGCTCGGTGTTAGCATCCCGCATGTGGATGTAGCCGGTCCTGTCAAGGTTCACGGCCGTTAGCATGAGCAAAGGGATGGTGACCCGGGGAGAAGACGCCACTTACGCGAACACAACGACATCGGCAGGCAATTCAGTACCGTCGGTCAGAACGATGCTGTCGCGCTTGAAGTGCTTGATTCCATGACCCGCCTTGACCTTGATCCTTCCGTCTGCGATGAGGTCGGCGCCCCCCTTGTCCATCCCTGCACAGGTCAGAGGTCAGCAGGTGCAATGGCTAGACGGTGGTTGATTGACTGACAGTATCCTGTTAGACGTGTCAGCCCTGACCTAAGCTCGAGTTGGGATAGGCGACTCACCTCCAAGGCGCTCGAAGACGAGTGGATAGACTCCTTGGCCCTCAGGGCCCAAGTCAAAGTTAACGCCGCCCTTGCGCAGCTTCTCGTGAAGCTCCTTGTTCGCCTCCCACGCGGAGGCCTGGTCAGCAACCAGGATTTTCTTGAGAAGCCCGAGTGGCATCCCCGCGAATCGGAAGTCGGCGACTTCGAGGGGAACGTTCTCCGGGAAGGCACCTCTGACCTGGCCGCAGACGTAGTCGCGCGTCATCACACACGAGCGCGATCGCTGAACCATCGTGACCGACGAGGCGCCACGGAGCGCGAGATCCTGGCAGACGTCGATGGAGCTGTTCCCCGCTCCGATGACCACAGCCTTCTGACCGGCGAAGAGCTCGCCGCCAGGGAACGCGGAGGAGTGGAGGATGCGGCCGCGGAATCGCTCCATGTCGGGTATGTTGGGAATGTTAGGCCGCCCAAGGGTGCCTGTGGCGAGGACGATGTGGGCCGGGCGAAGTTTGACGGGGACGCCGTTGCGGAGGACGATCACATCCCAAACGTGGTTCTTCTCGTCGTAGATGGGTCTCGACTGAAGCTCGGAGTTCGTCCAGACAACAAGGTCCTGGATGGACGAGTAGTGCTCCATCCAGTCGCTGAGCTTGTCGCGAGGCGTAAACTCGGGCCAGTTCGAGGGGAAGGGCTGGTAGAGAACTGCGACCGGAATAGCATCAGGCGAAGCGCCGCGAGAGGCAAGAAGCGGCAGAAGACTTACGGGTATGGTGCTTCCTCGTGGTATGCAGGGTCAACGTCGGGTAGCGCTTCCGCCAGGTATCGCCGACGCGAGCGTGCCGCTCGATGACCAAGGTGGGGATGTCCATCTGCTTGAATCGAGCCGCTATTTGGAGGCCAGTCTGCGCAGCGCCCACTGGATGTAGAACCGTAAGCAAAGAGATGATGGCAGTGAACAACGATGAAAGACGTTACATATGATGACCTGAGGATTGGTCTCGACACTATGGACCCACTGCTCGTAGTCCTTCTGCATGTGCCTCTCAGCGATACCAGTCACATCGTCGCGGTATGGCAGAATGCTGAGTTCCTCATGACCGGGAAGGTCGGACACCATGGTCAAGAGGGTGAATGCCCGGTACTCGCCGTCTTTGTCGGTGAGCAGACGGGCGATGGCGCGGCCATGACCATGCTGAGACTCGAAAGTGAATGCGAGCTCGACGCCGGTACCGCGGTTCAGGGCTGCGGGGAAGGTGCGAGGAGCAAGGTCCACAGACTCGTCGAGCTTGACGGCGGAGATATGGGCCTGGGACAAAGTTTCGGAAAGGTAAGAAGAGATCTTCTCTCGTCCCGCAAGGGAACGGATGTCCCACGTGAAGACCAACAGGTCCCGCAGCCATCCGTCATGGAGGAAGAGGTTCGAGAAGGCCTTAACGTCCGCATTCTGCAGAGCAGACGAGCAAGCGGAGAGCCAGGTCGAAGCTACGTGGTGCGGGTTGAGAGACATGGTGTGGGGGTGAGGGATGTTGGCGATGGTGCGGTCCTGCCCACTATTTATGCAAGACGGGGCGGCGTAGCGTGTATCTTCAGACGCGCACAATGTCCGGGACTGAGCCGCGGCACTTGGCGCACCGCTCTATCAATGACCGTTGACCTGCGTATCACGCGTATTCAGTGCGGGTAAGATACAGGAAGGGTAATAATGGACTTCTTCCAGGCTGAGCTCACCACATCTGCTCACTAGGAGTTAGGCATCGTTCGAGGCCTTTCGTACGCGACGGACAATCCCGTCCCACAGTCGCCGGGTGGGGGCATCCTGATATGTTTAATCCCATGGGGTATTCACTCAGAATTTGGAGCGCGACACACGGCCAGAACGCACCGTCTTCTCGGCCAGGTGCGATCGACACGGACGTACACGGGTCCAGGATGAAGGCAATGAATACTCCATTGCACCTGCAAGGACGGTTTCCCGATCGGTGGCGGGAAAACGTGGGTTCCTTGACTCAACATGCGTTCTCCCGAAGCGGCTGGCATGGCGTTCATGGGTAAGGTTGGCATACGGCAGATCTGCGCACACGGTATCAGCTGCGGCCGCCAGAGGGGCGCGGAGGCCAGAGAATATGTTAACAAACCTGGACGGGCGTTGTGGCACGCTTCTAGAGCGGCGCCCATAGACTCCTGGCATGAGGCGAACTCTATGTTTATGCTGCGAGAGACGATCCCGGCAGATGATTCCTTACACGCAGCATGTCCTTTGTCCGACCTCTCTGGGTATACGAAAACAGGGATCACTGTTAAGATACATAGCGCTCAGCCTGCATCGCTCATGGCACACCAACGGTAACTATTGTACTCACCGACTGACTAGAAGCGCACTTATTATCGGGAGCGCGCTACGCGCACAACGTGAACCGATGTTCCAGTCGCCTCAAGAAATCAAGTGACGCTTGGGGCTGGATGTGTCGGTTCAATTGGGGTCCCTGTGAAGTAGCGAGCTATTTCGTGGTTAATCTATCATGAGCTCGGATTGAACGGGGAGACATACCAAGAGCGCGCGGTGAGACGCCGCGACGCCGCCGAGCTCCTCGCTGTGCAAAACTTACCATGACAGCGGTACCACCCCGCTCCGCTGCAGCCATGGCGCCATGGCGTCCCGTTGAGCCTCGGAACCGCAGTAAGACTTTGCCTGCTCCGGCGGTGAATGTCACGATGCGTGTTGCTTCAGTACTACAATCACCGCGATAATGGGAGAGAACGCGGCCGCGGTGTGTAATCCGAGAGCGCCATGAGCCTACGGCGGTTAGTCATAGTGCCACGGAGGTGCTCTTTGTGCTGCGAGCGCGGACAACGTCAGCGGGAACAGCATTCGTGACGACTTAACGAGTGCGTTCGCTTATGCCCGTGGGCACCATAGGGCTTCATATGGACACTCGCATTGGCGCGATGAGTGCCCCGCACACACGTCGGAGGAAGGCCGCATCGCGCCTGGCTACGACCAGTCAGCCAACAGCACATTCTCCGTAGAAAATGGGATTGCAATTACCTGGCACAGTTACGGGCATGATAAGTATCTGCAAAAAATCCGCATCAACATCATCATAGCGCGGACGACAGATCCAATATGTTGCACGCAAGCCGAGGATGCCCGGGACGCTCCCCATGATCCAAACCATGGTAGTTTGAAGTCATGATGCAGCAGACATCGATATTACTCGCGCAAGTCCGCGCCAGTGCGGAGAACCTTGAATCAATTTGCCCTGCCAAGTGCTGACGGGAGCTGATCAGCTCTGAGCGTGCCGCTTACCACGAAAGTCCGAATATCGAATTTGCTGAGAAAGAGATCTCCAAAGTGGCGTAGTAGGGTCGGATAGAAAACGATTCAGGATACAGACAGTGTGTTCGACTGAGTACGAAGCAAAGCGCGGTGATGGGTCCTGGAGCTTCGCGAATCGTGCCACGCGCGATAGCCATTGAACGGGTGAAGAACGGCGTTAAGTGACGATTGGGAAGGGATATACTCAACCGCCTTTGGTGAGCGGGTTGAACGTCTCCAAATGCGATGGGTTCTAGTAGTAGTGTTCGCCAGGACCAGGAGTCGTATACCTCGCGCTTCCATGGTGCATAAGGGGTCCGATTGCGCTATGTGGGAGGACAACGTTGGCCAGACGAGGAGGGAGGATTGCGGGAGGCATATACTGGCCCTTAACAGATATTTGCTGTGGCACGCGGCAGTGCACAGAAGCGCCACGGGATAGTACGGGTCAATATTCAGTTCTGGGATGCCTTACTTAGGAATATTAGGATTACTTACCCACAATCGATACGATGGCTGTTGCTGTGTAGCGGGCCGACCACTCCAACCACTAATATGCAGGACCGCATAGGAACTTGCAGGTCAGTGCCTCGAACTCTTTTTCATACAAAGCCAACGTATCCTCCAGCTGCTCGTCGTCCGCTTCTGGCCGCTCTGACTGTAGCAGGGACAGAGTAAGCATCAACTCCTCCAGCTTCGGCAGTCCATGGTCCATCCGGCGCCGCAGGACCGTCACCAGGGCTTCAATGAGCCCTTGTTGCCAATCAACATACTCCATGGTGAGGAAGCGAAGTCCCGGACAGACGATATGCTCCGAAGAATGTTCGTCGGAGTCCGCGTCAGATCGCTCGGACACGGAAGGAATGAATGGAGAGGGCCGAGCAAGCGCAAGCAGGAAGGTGAGCGGCGAGCCGTGTCCTCTCACTTCGATAGTCTGGAGAGTAGGGAAACCATCGAGGAAGGAGAGGTAGTCTTCGATGCTTGGAACGGTGTCCAAATCTCCGCTGATGTCGAGTCGCTTGATGGGTGCTCCGGCGAAGAGGACACGAAAGTCCCGTAACGCATTGTCGAGATAGAAGGATCCGTCGGCATATGCGGACCCCCTGATTTTGAGAGTGACTTTGGCCACTTGGGCAAAGCCCTTGAGTGCGATGTCGAAATCCTGCCAGCAGTCGATGGAAGCGCTGTTGACAGAACGAAGGATTGGTAAGCCGGACCTATCTGCGGGGAGAAGGGAGGGGAACGCGTCAACCATGCCGGCGTGACGGGACAGCCTCGTTTGCAAAGGGTGGCACACCCGAAGGGTGGCTTCCGGAGATAGGTGTATACTGCCGAGGAACAAAGAGGTGAGCGACGGGATGTCCCAGATCACGAGCCTTTGAAGCTTTGGTAGGTTGAGGTTTATGGCATGGTCCGGAAACGTGCGGTTGGGGAGACGAGATAGGAGGTGATGGAGACGGAGCTCTTTGAGATCGCTACATCTCTGTAGAACGCTCAGAACATCGCTGTAACCGACGGACAAGTCGCGGAAGACAGGACCATCTAGGGACAAAGAATGAAGCTTGCAGAACACGTCGGCTTCTAGGTGGATTGGAACGGAGGAGAGGCGCAATATCCGTAACATGGGGAACCGGGCGATCTCTAGTTCGGGCAACCCATGAGGTGGCACCTGAGCAGAATGGTTGGGGACCAGGATTTCAAGCTCGTCTAGCACTGGCATAGCAGCGTGGAGGATGCATTGCAGTGATTGCAACAGCTTGCGAGATGAGGCCAACGGGTAGAAGAACTTCTGGATGCGGTTGGCGTGTGGTACGAGGAATGACAGCGACGACTTCGAATCACGGGGGAATTTATCGGTGAGTAGCAATCGAATGGGCAAGGACCCCGACCGTGCCAGTGCCAGTTCTGCCCATTTCTGGTTGATACCGAGCTCGATAAGTTGCCATAGGGAAGGCGCAGATACTCCGAGGGCTCGCCAATGCCGACAAACGAGCATGAGCGGCAACCAGTGGCGACGATAGCGTCGCCTTTCATTCTGCCAAAGGTTGTAGCTGGCGTCCATCCGGGCATCATATACGTGGAAGACTTCGACGAGAAGCTCATTCGGCAAACGTTCGATGTGGCTCGTGTTCTTGTTACTACTAAAACTTCGGATCACCTGAGGCGCCATAGAACAAAGTGAGACAGTTCTTCATACATGCACAACAATCACTCACGTCCGTCATTGCTGAGGATTGGAGCTTACAAGTTACCCCTGCTGGGTCCTGACGTGTGACGACTCTTCTGAAATTTGTCGCTCAGGCGGCCGGGTAGACGCAGCACATTCTGTAAATATGTGAATGTTTACTCAGCTCTGATTGGTTCAAGGGTCGACGTTGTAGTCAGTGCGTACGTACCAAGGCAATAACCCGACAATGGTCGACCGTGACTCTCAGCTGGAGTGCATGTTCACCGTCTCGCTGGCAGTGCTTCAGCGTCAGTATGTGCCGAGCGGACACTGAATCGAGATAGGAAGTGTATCGGGCGCCATTGAAGGCCCCGGGCCCAGGCGTCAACCGTTTAAACCCGCATGTCTCAATTACGGTGGTTCATTCACATGTTATCGAGGGCACGAGAAGAAATTACCTCGACATAACAACGTGTAGATCAACTCTGGAGACAAATCTCTATTTGATCATGTGCCAGTGAGTGAATAAGTACCAACTGAAGACATACCCCAGTCAACTACAAATACATGTGGATCGCTTCGTAACTTGACGCTCTGCAGTGCAGGGCCAAACACATCTCAATCAGCAAGGAGTCGAGCTCTTCGCACTCAGTGCGCGCAGTGAGCTCCACCGGTAGAAGCATCTGTCGTTTCCGGGAACGCCGGACAGCTCTGCTTGTCGTTCGCACCCGGCACATCCATACTTGGGTTCGCCTCGAAAAAGTGAGTAGGACGGAAGAGCAAGCGCAGATGTTCCACCGGCATGACGGGCCAATCTTCAGGTCGAGGAATGTGCGTGATCCCTACGCGCGAACGTCAGCGGCCATCTCGGAACAATGGTAACGACAAAAAACACGTACCCATAGTGATAAACAGCAAGACGTCCTCTTCAGAGAGCTTGTCCTCCCCCTTCGCCCAATTCGCAAGCGAGTCGGAGGGAACATCACGCGTCTGCGGCACATACTTGCCCGACGGCCACATGCGCCCGCCCTTCGGGCCCTCGAGATCCTTCACGACCCACAGGGGCCGCGTCGCGAACTGCGCACGCTTCGCGACGATGCTGTCCGGGAGCGCCATCATCGGCGTCGCCGCCCCCTTGCCCATGATCGAGTACCCCGCGTTCTTCCCCGAGTGCGGGTGCACGACCTTCGGGTTAATGATAGACCACCGACGGTCTTTCGCATAGTCGAAGTCGCGGGCGCCCTCGGAGGCGACTGCGATCGGTGTGCCGCGGGCGATGAAGGCGTTTCCGAGGTGGTTCGCGGGGGACCCGGTGGGCGCATTTGGGAGGGGGAGAATGTCGGTCTCCACGACGGTATTCTGGAGGCCGTCAACCATCGGATCGACACGGATCGAGAAGAGGTGCTGGTGGTAGTGTGCATTGATGCCGGGTGCGAGCGTGGTACCGAAGGGATTTGGTTCCTCTTCGTCCTTCACGTAGACTTGCAGGATGCCAGTGAGGCGAATCTCCACTTCGATGTTGCCGTCCTGGTAGAACATATAGTTGAAGATGTACTCTGTCTTTCTGTCAGTCGATGAAGTGCTGGCGATTGCCGTGACCACTGACCGTAGTTTGCGAGCGTGCAAATCTGTTGGATGACGAGCCTCCGACTGCGCACAGCTTGCGCGCGACCGCCTACACGGAAGTCGGTGTGCTTCCATAGTAGACCAGCGTCCTCTTCGTGGATGCAGATGACGTTCTTCACAATGACAGCTGTTCCGTCGTGCGCGACATACGCTCCTGGCTAACAATACTGTTCAGCTTTGGAGTGTTCTATAGGTATCCAGCGCGCTCGACCTACCAGGTAGTGGATCTTACCAAGGCAATCACAGCCCAGCGTCAGCTCGTTCGCCATGGTACCCATTCCATACTCGCCCCTGCAAAATCGATGAGTGGCAAAATGCATTCGCGTGACACGATACGCACACGTCGAACGCATGCTTCCTCGGATGCGGGTGTTCAGGCGCGCCATAAGGGACCACCATCTCGGACAGGGAGAGACGATAGAAGATGGGCCGAACATTCCCATCGTCGTTGTACGTGATCGTCGAGAGCGCGATTCCTTCCCGATGATTGAAAGCTAGCAACTCCTTATCGTCAGCGACGGCGCGCGAGCCCGAAACCACTTCTACTCACCGACATGCATCTTCCACTTCTGCCACTCAATCACATGCCCGTCGACCTTGAAGCTGACGCCCTCGGGCTGGACAACGTGCAGCGGTTTGACATCATCGCGGAACCTGAAGCCCTCCTTCTGGGAGAGGAGATCCGGGAGGAAGTCATACGACTTCTGCGGTGGTGGCAGGCGCTTTCTGTTCGCAACTTCGCGGGCGTCGGCTTTGAGATCGGGAGGGGCAGTCGAGTCTACGCTGAGCTCGACTTCGACGCCGGTGTTTGCAAAGAGCGACTTCGCTTCCTTCTTCTTGTATGTCGGCGGGAAGTCGATGTGGATAACCTTCTTAGCGATCGAGTCCACGACCGGGATGAAGTCCTGGGGGATGTCAGCCGTGCGACAGCGGACTTGCTGTCATCTATCTCACTAGAGGATGTGCGTAGAGGTTCTCGTGGCGACCCCAGCGAGCGAACATCAGAGCTTGCTGGATCCGCGAGGTCTCAGGGAAACGAGCGTCGAAGCCGATTGCCCATCCATCAGCGTGGAGTTGCTCAGGCTTAACCCCTAGGGAGAGGGGTCAGCGACACTTGAAGAGACAATACTCATGATACATTCTTACCAACTTCCGCTGCGAGTTTGATGACGCGTTCGTCAGCCCGTATGATTTCCTCGCAGAGCAGCAGCTCTTCGACGGAAATCTGGGGCTGCACGCCTTCGGGGAGCTTCTCTACGGACTCCACGACCCATTCCTGGCCATGGAGCGCGACGATAGTGTTGTACGCATGTCCATTCACAGCGTCGACGAACTACAGATCAGATGCATACAATATGAGCGGGAGTGTTAGGAAAATGTTCAGCGACTCACATCCGCTTCTGCCTTGCGGACGATTTCCGTCGCAGGCTCGGGCTTCTCGCCGCTCTGAAGAGGAATCCCCAGGAAGGCGAGAACAGCCTTCTTGGGAGGCGGAAGCAGGTAGCTGGTAATGAACCTAATGGCCTTGATGTCCGTCTTCTCTGCGACATACCGCCGGACACTATGGGACACGGCGACGATCTGCGATAGATCAAGATAGACACCCGTTAAGCACTGCACGTACATACTTATCGGAGATCGGGCGAGATCACCTCATCAGGGGTCAACGGATCGAGCGGATGCTTGAAGGGGGTAACCTTGAGCGGGCCTTCAGACGTACTGACCCCGGTCGCAGTGCTGGGGGCGGTATTTGGTACAGACATTGCGGCGGTTGCTGTGAGAGTAAGTAGGTGAGATGAGCGTACACTCCCACTGCCGGACAGGTGTCTCACATAGATATAGGGGCGCTTCTGCAGCGTCTCGCTATCTCGGGGATGCGGCGGACGTCCGTGACTTTGTACCGTCCGATAAACGGCTAATGTCGCTGTCGAGGCAATACGATCAAGATATCTCTGTGTCGGCGATGTGATCAGCTGAGCATGACTCAGATGTAGGCCCCATCCATGATCGAGCGCACATTGTGTTACTGGCTTCGCCTGACTACCGTGTCGTTGGATGATTATGTTTTTCGACGAACGGCCGCTCACTGAGGCGCCTGCTCGGACCTCGTCCGGGCGAGTTATCCTCGTGGGAAACGAGGTACCACATGACCCTACCTCTGCGAAGGTATCGCGCGGGACAGACACAACTCAGACCATACCGGGTCACTCGGCTATGGAGAAGGAACGCAAGATGTTCAGTTTGGCGAAGCGAAGCGGAGCTTGCATGCGAGACTCAGACTTACCGGCGCTCCGTCCTATCATGCATGCACGTTGTCGAGTATAAAGGAAGAGACATCGGGTGGAAGGCACAAGAAGAGGATGGGCCATTGGAGGAAGACGCAGAGGTATTCCACCGCCTCGGGACGAGAACAAGGTGACTGCATTGTATGCCGTCGAGGAAAAACCAAGTTGCGGAGACTAGAGTTGAGCAAGCAACCTGGCGCCCGGCCCCAGAACCGTGACACGTCGGCATGAGACGCAGCCATCAAGACAGTGCTGAACTTACGCCTCGCGGGAAGTTATTAGGCGAGCTTTTACTGAAACAAGAGTGGATGCAAACGAGGGTCTACCGGGCGCGCGTCATTGCGACCGAACGAAGTTGTATCAGTTATAAGCTGTATGCTATCCGGATTCATGCTTACCCTTCCTTTATAATTTGGAGATACGTTTTGGGAGTCCTCCAGAGGCTGCAATTGAACGTCGGTCAAACCATAAGTACCTTGCCACATCATCCCAGTAATCTGAAGCTCGCCTGCACTGGTTCATGCCAGTCGAACAAACACGACCTTTTTAGTACATATAGTGTTATTCCTTCTGCAGACGCACATACCTGGCAAAATTGATGCCCGGCTACAAGGCTGCTTGTGGTAAGTACTAGCAAAGGTTGCGAGATGTTTAGTATGGACGCCCAGGCAGTAGGATCCTTATCTAGATCTTTGATGGGACCACGTGGACTCACGTGGACGGCCAGTGGTCCTCACCAGGCTGGCAGCGTTCGGCTCGCACCCTCTTCCACCCTCTGCTTCTCGCTCCCACCACATACCATCAATTCAGCCATCTATGTCTTCTGGTCAATCATACGGAGTCCCGCACATCACAACTTGAAGATCGAAGTCGCCAGGCAGAGTCAGTTGAATGATCGTGCGTCGCGCGAGCACTGAGTTTCAACATAACGGTCCCGAGCGTCGCTTGGCACCTCCGCATCTAGCAAGACTGTAATAGACGAACTCAACATGATCTTTCTATGTGCTTGAGGCAGTACGCGGAAGAGGTCACTGGAAAACAAGAACAACGTGGCGAGCAGCTTTGACTCCAAGTTGGATGTCATGGCGTACCGTCATGGCAACCTCTGTAAGTTGCGATGTTGGCTACATAGCTGTTTTGCTGAAAATAACATTACTCCCTACGCCTTGTAGGTAGCGGTAGTAATGATTCGTCGCGAGCCCGTGCGCCACATTGTTTCTGCCAAAGCGGGAACAACACTGGCGCATTGGCATTGTGTGTTGTCTTAGGGCTCCCCGTTCCATGACGGGTATAAAACACGGTGGCCTGCACTGTGGAAAGACGAACCATTATGTCGTCCTACCTGCATCAGCACCCGCGCTCGCTTGCAAAGCCCAGTGACCGTTCAGCGATGTTGCTGTCTCCGAACGCAGTACGTGTTGACATTGGAACCGCTTGCAGCATGCCGCTGACTTAGCTCCTCGTTGCGCGTGCCACTGCGTCCCGTTACAGTCCTGTTCATCGGTGAAGCGTCGGTACCGTATGGACAAGATGATGCGCGAGCGAGTCCCCGTCGAACTCATCGTCAAGATCTTCGAGTACATGGTAGAGACGGAAGTCGTCCGCGATCTTCATCCATGGAAGCTCTACAGGAGCCACAAGAAGTGGCTGCAAGCCGCTTCGACGTGTAGGAGGTGGCGTGAGGTTGCGCGCAACACTCCCAGCCTCTGGAGAGTCATCGACGTCGGGTCGACCGGAGAGGCCTTGCGCATGGGCCTCGAGCGCACTTCCCAGGCGACCGTGGACGTCACGTTCCATTACCCAGCTACAATTCCATCCGCCATGGAGACGTTGTTCAAGATGGCTCACAGGATCGAGCGGCTCATCGTCGTTCGGCTGGACAAGAACGCCCTCCGCGCTCTAGAATTTTTGTTCTGGCGTGCCCCGTTGCCCGTTCTCAAGGAGCTGTTTATGAACACCGTCCCTCTTGCGACCGACCACGAATTCTTCCCCGTCTTGAAGCCCGAGTTCGTCCCCAGTCTCCACGTCCTCCACATCACGCATCTCCGCTTCAACTGGAGCACCCCGATCATCCAGAACCTCCGCTCGCTGTACCTGGGCTGCTCTCCCGGTCAAGACTGCTGTCGGATTGACGACTTGTTGCGTTTTTTGGAGCCATGTAACCGCCTCGAGTTCCTGAAGATTGACCAGGCGTTCCCGATCCGCGGCGAGGACCATGCCAAGCTGACCATCGCGCTCCCGCAGCTCCGCGACGTCTACTTCGTCGCCGACGACCCGCGGGTAGTGTACAGCCTCCTGTCCCACATCCGATTCAACCCCTCCGTCAATGTCGACGTTCACATGCACATCAACCTCCATGGTCCCCACGATCCGTTTGCGCACACCGGCATCGCGGACGTGATTCCCTCCGACGCTGGGTGCATCCCGCTTCTCCAAACTGCCACCCATGTCACGCTGAGGGACCTCGATGTCGAATGCCGGGGTCCGAAGGGATGCGGCCGGCTGGCAGTGAAGTTTGTCTTCGACCAGGTGAACCACTGGACATACACCATTTCTACACACGCGAAGCAACTAGGGGACCTCTTGTGCAATGCCCCGGTCTCAGCGCTCACCGTCAACCTGGACAGCGAGAACTTTTTTGCCGCCGATCTCCGCTGTCTGCTCAGCAAGCTCCCGAAGATCACTGTTCTCGATCATTGCGACGTGAGGACTGCAGATACCGAACTCATTGAGGCGCTTACCCTGCCTTGCCAGGGAAGCGTCCCGCTACGGCCAGCTGAGATCCCCCCAACTACCATCCTGCCGAAGCTCCGTACCTTGATTATCTATAGCGCCTTGGAACAGTCCGACAGGTTCATGGTTGGCCTTCGCGATTGCTTGCGCACTCGCTCCATAGCCGGAGTGATGCTCAATGATTTGCGGGTCGTGCTAGACCATTCGGACGATTCGGAAGACTCGGGAGGTTCGGGCGGTGAGTGTCCCCTGGCCGCTAAAGAGCTTGAGTTTCAGTCGCGCGAATCCGAGGGCGAGCTGACCAAGTGGGTCCGGGGTTCCGTGGACGTCATGCGCCTAGGCTAACTACTCAATGCGATGGAATGTAACGCTTATACCTTACGCTGTTTATGCTCGAATGATGCACCTACTCTGGCATTCTCGATGTCTCAATGAGAAGACTACTCCTACTCTCTCCCTCCGAGTCGTTTTCGATGGATGTGTTGTGGCACACACAGCAGCTTGAGCTTGCCGGTTCAATGGAATTGGAGGAGTCGAGGCGCCCTGGGCCGTAGAAACGTTATCGAGATCGCTGATGCAACCACGTGGCATATCAGACGTATCCGGCTACCATTATCAACTTGTCGCTTCAGCTTGTCTTTTCACATATGTAGATCGACCAACTGCCCGACTCAGCATCATCTTTCTCTGCGATGTATGGGAACTGCTTTCGAACTCACCCGAGGGCGCGATGTGAGGAACATAGCGAGTCATTGCCAACGCAAACGGGCTGGTAAGTAGGAGATCCTTGATATCTGACGGTATATGTGAGGTAATGCGACGGGCACATCGCACCAATTGCGATGTATCATCGACTAATTCAGATCGGGCCTCTGTGGACGACTCCCGTCGCAGTAGCATACGAGTCGAGGCGGTTTCAGTCACTGCAGTGATCACAGTCGGACTTATCGATCTGCGGACCCTCAACAACGACTACTGTGTCTGGGACATGGCGCAAGCTGCTCCTGACGACAGGAACCCTTGTTGGAGAAGGTGCTACGGGCCGAGAGCGACACCGTTGCGCGCACCTTGGACTTGCAAGTCCGCGTCATGTCCCATAATGGTAAACGTTGTAAGTGAGTGCGCTTTCCACCAATCTGTTGCTGATCATAGTGTCCCGACTGTGCAGCAGCGACTAGTTGTCGTGAGACTGGCGCTCCACTTTGTTCCTAAAGCCAGAACAACGCCAGCACATTGTTCTGTAGGCGTTTTCGCTCTCCGATGCAGCTGTCGCTTCTCCTGCATCGGAGAGGCTATAAGACATTGCTCTGCGTTCTGTTTGGCCCCACTCATCTTGTCTCTTTAAGTTCATCCCCATTCGAGCTGGCTCGTACCCTGTATCGTCGTCAACTCCGAGTCATCACTTGTTTCTCCGTACTCAGTACGTATATGCATTCCGTCTCACTCAAGAGCGCCGAGCTGACTCTTGTATAGCGTCTAGCGTCAATACGTACCGATGCGCTACTTCACCGTCCTCGGGCAGTCGCAGCGGCGTGCCACACCCTTCATCCTTCCCTCCGGATACGGCCCACGACGCACCGCGACAGTGGGGGATATGCCCGCTGAGCTCCTCCTCGAGGTTTTCGGCTACTTGGTGGATACGGAGACCGTCTTCCACTGTCACCCGTTCAAGCTCCGCAGAAGTCGCAAAGCGTGCCTCTGGCGGGCTTCAAGGGCATGTCGCGGTTGGCGCGAGCTCATCTTCAGCAACGCACGTTTCTGGACGGTCATCGACGTGGAACAATCCTGTACCCCGCTGCAGATGGCCCTGAAGTTCAGTGCCCCTCATACCGTGGACATCAGGTTCCATGACCCAGCCCAGATCCCATTGGCCATTCAGATGCTCTCTGAGAACGCGCAAAGGATCAAGTCGCTCATCGTTGTCGCGTGGAATCAGGACACCATCCGCGCTCTGACCCCGTTGTTCGAGCGTACTCCGATGCCAGCCCTGCAGGAACTCTGGCTTAACACCACTCCCCATACCAACGAGCACGACATCCCACCCAGGTTGAACCCTCTCCACGTCCCCAATCTCGAGGCCTTACTGTGCATGCACCTGCGCTTCGAATGGCCCCCCTCGGTCGTCCGGAATCTTCGCGCATTGCACCTGGGCCCCTCTCCCCACCAGCACGCCTATCGTTACGAAGACTTCCTGAAACTCCTGCAGCTATGCCATCGTCTCGAGTTCCTGAACATTGACCGGGCGTTCCCGCTCCCAATCCTCCGCGAAGATGAGTATGCGCCTATAGTGGAGGTCGCAAGCCTCCGACATGTCTACCTCCTCAACAACGATCCCAGAAGGATCCGCCAGCTCCTGTCGCACATTCTTCTTTCCCCCTTCGCCGAGATCGAGATCCATGTTCCAATCAACTGCCCCGACTCAGCCTCCGAGCGCACAGTTGGCGTTATGGACCTCATTCCCCACCACTCCATCTGCCTTCCGCACCTCAGGACCGCGACGCGGGTCGAGCTGTGCGACCTCGACTTCACATGCTGGGGACCTGGGGGACGCGGCCGGCTCGCTGTGGTATTCGACGAGATCGACTACGAGTGTTGGGCGTATTTTCCTTCCGAGCACGCGATGCAGTGTGGCGTCCTGCTGAAGGATGCGCCCGTCGAGGACCTCGCGATCCACCGCGGTTGGTCCGTCGCCTTACCCACCGGCAGTCTCGACTTTCTCTTCCGCTCGTTCCCGGGCCTCACCCGCTTCGCGTACGACGGACTCGTGGACAGCCAGGTGCTTGAACAGGATTATATCGACAAGAGTGACCTCCCAGCTGTCCTCGATCCGTTCGTCACGGCTTGGGAGGAGCCCCCAGTGCGGTCGGCTGAGGCTGAGGTCCTCGTGCCGAAGCTCCGCAACTTACAGCTCGTCCTGAGCGAAAGCTCCGGCGGCTTCCTGCCTCGGCTCAGGGACAGCCTGCGACTTCGTGCCGGCTTCGGTCTTGCTCTCGACGAGCTATACATCGGGTGGCACGACCAGATGCAGAGCGATCAGTTGGAGGAGGAATATCGGTCGACTGTGGGGGGACTGAAGGAGCTGGTACGGGGCACGCTCAAGATCGACCTCTAGTCTAGTTTCTTGCCATAATCATCGCCAATGTACTTAAACTACAGTACTTCCTATGTCTCGCTTTTATCTACCAAGTTGCCGCGTCTTTCTTGCCGCAAAGTATTGGCCGACCTGACAGTCTGCAACACCATCATCTCTTGACGTCTTTCTGGGTCGCGCCTCAGCATGAGGACAGAGCGACTCTGTATGATACAGCAACTTTTCTCTGGGACGGCGTATGCTTCGATAGCATCTGAAGGGGACCCGCGCGTGCCGTCCGGTCTTGTTGCAGTGAGAACGACGTCATATATCTAGAACGCTCCCACTATCCTAAGCCTCAGCGACGAGTCGCTGCCTACAAGTCGATATCAGCACGAGACATCTCCGAGTCGAGTCTTGGATGCGGGAAGCTTACCGTCTGAGTTTTCAAGGAAGAGATGGACTAGGACATTTGCCAGCGATCTCGGTCCCTTTCCGCTCGAAACACCCAGGCCCAACGAACCTGGGAGCAGCTGGGGGGAAAACGTGCATTTGAAGTTCGGGGCAAGGCCTTCACTGTGTTGCTCCTTCATGGCCAGTAAGCAATCCCACATAATGCATACGCATCGCAAACTGACACTCACCCGTCTCTGCCCCTCTGCTGTCCCGTCCGAAATATATGGACAGTCGCACATCATGCGAGCCGCACCCGGAGAGGGTTACAAGTATAATTGCGTGCTTAGAATTGCCAACGAGGGCCAAGGTAATAAGTAATCTACACATACTCAAAACTCCATCGAACGTTATGACCGGTGAGTAACCTATTCTACAGCAGATGCACGTGTGCGTGTGTGTGTGAGCCGTACTACATACCTACGAGAGTCGAAGACGGGAACCAGGGAATCCATGTACACGTTCGGGGCCATGCCGGGCTGGATGGGATGAGGGAAGGGGCCACGGACATGGGCTATGGCGGGATGGAGGAAGAAGGTCGGAGGCGAGAGGAAGAAGGGCAAGAGGTATGGAGGTGTGAGGTGAGAAAGAGTGGGCATCTACACGATCGGCGTATGTGCGCTGAGCGATACGTCCACAAGATAAGGTAAGTATACGATCACAACACTGTACAGCAAAAAGCTTCTGTGTGGGGTGGTGTGGGTGCTAGAGATACATGTCTGTTGCGCGATCCAAATCGTCACCTTGCGTCCGCGTCCACGTCGCCCGTCCTTCCTACACGTAAGGTCCTTGTATGCGCACCGTGCACGCCTGCGTGCGGCCTCGGGCGTCGTGGCACCCAGACTAGGCACGCGCGCATGCGCCTACCGCACAGGGATGCTTGCCATAGTCTGCGTGCGCCTAAGCGCGTTGGGCGCACGGACCGGCGCTGGGGGCTCTTCGTACACGGGAGTGCCGGAGCGCGACGAGCCGAGTAACTGGGAGCTTGCGCTGCGCGACAGCGTGCGGCTGAGCGTGCGAGAGGGACCTGCCGGCGGCGTGCCGGTCGAGCTCACTCGGCGGCGCTTGTCAACATGGACGTCGTTACCGGAGGCATCCCGGTGGCCTGTGGCGGGAGATTGTGACGAAGTCGCAGGGGCACGCCTGAGCGCGAGCGAAGAGACGCGTTGAGGCCCGTCGTCCATGCCTGGCTCGTCAGGAGGGACGTATATGCACTCCTCCGGGACGTCGTCCTCTAGCGAATGGAAGGATTCCATGCGCAGGGCCGCGCGGTACGCCGCGGTGGGCCGCTTGTGAGACTTGGGGATGCAAACGGGGTAGGGGCCATTGGGGCGGGACATGTACTCGCTCACCGCCTTCCAGTCGGCCTCGCGCCAGTTGCGTTCCGCCTCCTCGCGCGTGACCCAGCCGAGGGCGAGCAGGTTGTAGAGGATCTTGCCGGAGAGGCGCATGCCCGCGGCCTCCGTGGGGTGACGGCGGATGTAGCGGTCGTGCTGGATGAGGTTCTCCAACGCCCGTGTCCACATCTCGGGCGCGCGGGGGTCGCGGGGCGTCTTGGGGACGGGTTCGTGTGCGAAGTCGCGCACCTTAACGCCGGCCGCCTTCGCGGCTTCCACGAGCTCCTCGCCTGTCTTCTCCGGGGTGTCGTCGACAATCTCCGTTGGTACTGGGGACGGCGGGGCGACGTATGGCTCGTCCGGGTTCGAGTGGATGTCGGGAAGGATGATGGGTGTGAGGGGGAGTTCGGAGGTGGCCACGGCGACGGTGACACCGGTCACCGTCATCGCAGCCTCACTTCTCTTGCGCTTGAGATGTGTTGGCAATGCCGCGCCACTTGAGCGCGACGGAGAGCCCGTCGAATAAGAGATTCCGATGGCGGGTTGGCCAGGCGGAGCGGAGTACTCGAGGGAGTAGCCGTTGAGTTGGGCCATGGTGGAATGGTTGAAAGCGCGAATGTGAGGGATGTCGTCGTCAAAGAGGTGATTATATGCGCGGTCTGCGCGGGTGGCAGCGAGCTAAGAAGGCTTGTCGACGCGGTGGCCGGCGACGGAGATGATGGTCAAAGCGAGAGAGAATAAGTTAAGCGCCGAACGGACAATGGAATCATGCACTGATCAGCTCCTCGGATCTTGCCGAATCCCGCCATTGCTATATCGGGAAGAAGCGCATCAAGCGCGTGGGAGAGTACGAGTACATTAGGCCTGTCCAGGCTGCGTCCTTGGGCCTCCTCCTTATAACTGCAACTTGCAAGCATTACAAGTGAGCTGCAGTGTCCGTTATAGCGAAACAGTTTACTGAACAATCGAATCAGCTACAGTACAGTAAAGTCAAGGCGCAGCTCAGCCATGGAAGCTTCAAGTTGGCTGCCTAAAGACGAGTAAGAATTCACTACTTGTTGCGCCCTGCCACTCATGGACTATATTTGTCTCCCAGGGACATCATGCGTGCAGACAGTCTGCAGGGACCATACTACGGGCTCCAACCTCTGCCAAGTGTAACTTCTCTGGGCGACTCCGCTCAAACACCCGTACGCACGGCCTCTGCAAAGAGTTCCTCAGCATCACCGCGCTCGTGAATCGCGCTCACCGGTCAACCAATCGCCCAACGAGACTCTCCTTGCTATCTGCCTCGCTGTCCACGCTCGGATTCCTAGGACGCCCCTCACGGTCGCCACGTTGCCGAAGCTGCCGACGACCTTGACCCTCCAGAGGAGCCTGAAGACCCGCAAGAGGCCGAAGACCCGCGAGAAGCAGCATGCAGCCTCCGCCAGCTGGGCGTCTGCTCCGCCGCTCCCGTGTCGACGCTGCACATCGACATCGACACCGACCAGGTGAAGTGCGTCAACTGCCGCGCGGTCTTCGCGGATCTTCCCCTCCTGCAGGACCTGACCATCACTGCGCACGGACATCCTTGCGGCGTGTTGCGCGCACTGCCGCGGCAACGCCTTCGCATCGTCCGCATGCTACAGGTTCCGAGCGACTGCAGGTCCCGGCGATCACGACGCGGGCTTTGACCTGATGACCGACATATTCCGTCCGATGTCTCTATGGCTGCTCGAGAGGATGCTGGAGGGACACGGGAAGCTTGAAGAGCTCGTACTGGACCTGGACTTCCTGGACGAGCGGCAGTGGGCCGAGTTCGAGGAGCGCACTCGGGCCATCTTGGGGCTGTTCGCAGCCAAGGTAGGGGAGAAGTTCGAGTACCAGGAGCGGCAGAGCTGGCGAGATGTATTCGCATATGCAGAGTCTTGATTGGACGGCTTGCCTTCCACAAGTGCGTCCAGTCCTGTCGTGGGACACATATATGCAAGGACGAACACCCGACCAAACTCACGTACGTACCAGTATATGACCCAAGACTATTGCGAACTGACAGCTGCTAAGCTGGCTTCGAAGCCTTTCGGCCTGCCTACGCTGTCCCCTTCAGCTCCCCCGTGAACGGGTAGTTGCGTACGGCAAGCGTGAATCGCAAAGTCGATGTGCCCGGCGCACATCTGCGTCGAGCACCGCGACAGCACAGGAGAGGAGAGCGCCATCCGAGTCGCAGGCCGATCCGACAAGACATCCCCCTTCGACACACTCTTCATACCGGCTTTACCGTGGAGTACTGTCCAGACGGCCGTTTGTCAAGCACATCAGGCACGACTTCTGGAGAGCGCATTAATGCCGGGGCCTGCTGCGCGTCGGCTTTTTCCGGTGTACGTATCTCGACCTTGCTCCCGTCTCTCATCAACATTATCGCCCTTGCGCATCCAGTGGTATGCACTTCACTTCAGCAGCACAATACGACGCTCACGATTCGAGTCTACAGGTGCAAGCATCCGAGTCAACGATATACAGCGTCACGCTACTCGCCAGTGCTCGAGTTCGATTGCCTGACCGATTCTGGGTACTCGTCAGTGGCCACATGGAGCCGCATCGGGTCGAGTAAGCACTTGATATCGCTGTTAGAGTTCAATGTGAGTTCATAAAGCCAACGCTTCCTTAGGACGATCACGAGCGATACCGAGATGGAACCCTCAATGAACGAATTTCTGTCACCTCAACTTCGTACACGGGCCTACGTCACGGACCAACTGAACCGCATTCAATCCAAGAGGAGGGAGACGGAGGATGACTCCCAAGCTCTGGATGCCGAAGAACTGCGCCTCAAGCAGTTGTGGAACTCCTCGCTGCCTATCAACAACCTCCCGGACGAGCTCCTCGTGAGTATCATCCAGCTGGACGGTGAAGAACCCATATGCCATCTCCCACTCTCCATGCCATGGATTCGCCTCATGCTCGTGTGCACATATTGGCGGGCGGTGGCCTGTGCAACTCCGACACTCTGGAGTAACATCGCGATCTCTGGGTCGGCAGCGGCTTGGTTGGGTCTTTGTGTGGCCCGCTCCGCCGAGACGATCCTCCGCATCTCCTTGACGAA
Organism: Cerioporus squamosus; assembly: GCA_022592435.1. NCBI lineage: Eukaryota > Fungi > Basidiomycota > Agaricomycetes > Polyporales > Polyporaceae > Cerioporus > Cerioporus squamosus. The sequence continues at coordinate 100,945 of JABYQS010000087.1, read as the reverse complement.
GCCCCCGCCGGAGATGATAGGCCATATCGCTCGCTATAGCGATCGCATTGAGGCCTTCGCGATTTCCAGCCCATTGCTCAGGCCGGATCCAAGGTATATCGCCGGGAGTTATCTTGGTGAATTGGAACGTCCTATGCCGATCCTTCGTGACCTCACGGTCGATGGCGCGGCGCTGGCAGGACGCACTGACATCAACATAACCTCTGCTCATTACCCTGTGCTCCGCTCAGTTCACCTCCGCCACGTCCGGATATTGTCAGACATCAACGTATACGCTGGGTTGCGGCGGCTGTCGTTGACCGCTTGCGGCTACCGCGACGGCCTCTCTGTGACGCGATTCCTGGACGCCCTGCGGGCTGCTACACGGCTCGAAAGCCTCAGCATGTCAGACGTCCTCAGACGGTTCCCGCCGAGCACCTGGCCAGAGTCACCACCGGTGGCCTTCCCTCACCTGTCCGACTTCTCCTTGCACGAATGTTTCCGGGACGTACGCCCGTTCATGATACTTTTGCGCCTCCCCCCTACATGTTCCATCGCAGTATCTGCAAGGCCGGACAATAGTACCGACGAATGGGAGGAGATGACATTCTCTGAAATGCTGCCGGAAACCCGCGCTGACACGCTACCGACGCTGTCGTCCCCCACGGCTGTCGAGCTCATCATGCACAGATGCCACTACATAATACGCGGGTCGTCTCCAACACACGGAGCCATCGAGCTCAGCATGGCCTCGAGCATTCGCACCAACTGGGAGCACTTCCTCGGAGTTGGCCTGCGAGATATCGTCAACGTTTTCGGCGCTGCTCCAGTTCAGCGGTTGCGCGTGACAGGCGACCACCGGTCCTCCTCGTCAATTCTACCGCTCGCATCCGCCTGGAGAGAGGTATTGGAAGCCTTCCCGACGCTGGGTGCTCTCGAGCTCTGTGGCGCGGGGTTGCCATCAGCATTATGGGAGGGGCTGCGCATGGCTGAGTCGATGATCCTCCAGGGCTCGGGAAACGGGAAGGCAGCCGCAGCTTGTCCTAACCTCCGAACGGTCAGCGTGGATGGGAGGTCCATGATCCTGTCTACGGGTTTCTTCGAGTCGATGCTGGATTGCCTCCGCCATCGTGCCAAGGACGGAGCACGTCTCGAGGGGCTGCATCTGAAAGTGAGCCTTGATCAAGCAGATTTCGAGCAGCTGAAGCATTGGTATATTACCCATGTACAGGAACTGGTAGAGCATGTTTCGTACGAACTTTACGAGGACTAGGTGCCGCACAAGCAAACTATTTGAAATGCAACTTGCTTCCCAGTACCAGTACGCTTTCACATATTCTATATTGTCTTGCACGCGCCTGTCGCTCCCTGCGTCCGTTTCTCATAAGACCTGGGCTTCGCAGTCGAACGGCACCACAGCTCAATATACAGTGAATGTGAAGCTTGGAAGCTTAACTTCAAGAAGTGGCTCGGCTCTCCAGAGCGCTTGAGCGCCGGCTACTGCGGTGACGTGGCGTCTAAGTACCATCATATTTTTCGCTCTTTTTCGGCGACCGACCAAGTGTTGTGCCTCATAGTAGCCAACGTAGGTGCATCGTACTCTCGTGTTTCGGCGGTATTCTTACACGCACTTTACCAACACAGGAGCCCCTGAAGAAGCCCGTGTCTCAATTGCTGTGTCTCGTTCGTGACGAGGGTTGCGGCGTGAGCACCTTTTATCGAGGCGAGATATTGAGCGATACATATCCCCGTGAAGCAGTCTCATAGTGAGTTGAAGACTTCTTGCCTTCGCAGGTCCATACTGACTAAGATCTCACTAGGGCAAGGTATCGTCTCACCGGGATGGGGCCGACCGATGCTGGAACGGGATCTCAGTCGACGGACGGGGTCCCACCACTGCGGCTCCTTGCACAAGCCGACCTTACTGAGCAATTGAACCACATCAAACGCAAGCGGCAAGATCTGCAAGAGGCGCTCAGAGCTTTGGATGCCGAAGAAGTGCGCCTGCGGAAGCTGTGGAACTCCTTCCTGCCCGTCAACCAGCTCCCCAACGAGCTGCTCGTCAAAATCTTCCAGCTCAGCGCCAAACATGATTGGGTATATAACTGCCGTCTCCGAGGGGACATGATATGGGTTCGCCTCATGCTCGTCTGCTCGTATTGGCGGGAGGTCGCTTGCGCAACGCCGACGCTTTGGCGTACCATCGGAATCTCTGGAGATGCGCCCGACTGGTTGGATCTTTGCGTAGCCCGCTCAGCGGAGACGAACCTCCGCATCCAGTTCTCCACCCCATCAGCAGGGATGATACAGAGGGTGGCCCCTCTTAGCGAACGTATCGAGACTATCAGTATTCGTGAACCAACCGATCCACCTTCCCTTTCTCAACTCCTCTCGCAACGGCTCATGCCGATTCTCCATGACCTCACGGTCTCTATCAAGAAAAATCAGACAACTGTCGACCTCGAGATACCCCCGACTCACTATCCAACTCTATCATCACTACAACTCTCTCGCGTCCGAGTCCCATCGGACTTCAATCTCTTTGCAAGCCTGCGGACGCTATCGCTATGCGAGGGTGGCTATGGCTCATGCCCCAGTCTGTCCCAGTTCCTGGATGCTCTTCGCGCATCCCCGCACCTCGAAAGCCTCACCATCACCAACGTTCTGGAGGGGCTTCGGGACAGACACTCCGTATTGTCAGCGCTCCCAGTCGTTCTTCCCCACCTGTCCACCTTCTACCTCTCCAACAACCATCCGTCGTATGCGCCCCCGTTCCTGACGCACCTACGCATTCCCCCGACATGCACCACCACGATTTTTGCGACACCCCACACGGAAGATTTCGTGCTAACACCACTGGAACTCACCATTGCGGAATTGATCCCGGAGAACAGCGCTGAGGTGCTGCCAGTACTGGCCTCCGTCACCACGGTAGAAGTCGAGATGACTTGGGGCGACTATGCTCTACGGGGAGTACCTGCCGGATCCGACGGCTTTCGAGGCACAATTCTCCTCGGCCTGGTCGCTGAGGACCAGCCTGTCGAGGACTGGGACTGGTCGTGCAACCTTTCGCTTGGCCTCAGAGAGGCCGCCCAGGTTTTCGAGGGTGCCCAGGTGACGCGCGTGCGCGTAAAAGGAGACCACGGGAGCTCCTACCTACCGGAAGCCTGGCGCGAGGTCTTCCAGGCCTTCCCTCTGCTGGAAACGCTCGAGATCACTGGATCTGGCGCGCCGTCGCGGATGTGGACAGGGCTCCGCATGGCTGGGCCAAATATTGTCCAGCAGCTGGGCGGTGGGCTGCCGGCCACCGCTTGTCCTAGCCTCCGGACGGTCAGCGTAGATGGGAGGGAAATGCTGGTATCAAAGCGCTTTTTCGAGGAGCTGCTGGCTTGCCTCCGCCATCGTGCCAGGCAAGGAGCACGCCTCGAAAGCTTGCATCTGAAGTTGAGTCCTGACCAGGCGCACTTCGACAAGCTGAGAGATCGCTATTGGGCCCAGGTGGAGGAACTCGTTGGGAGCATCTCGTACGACTTTTACGGTTAGTAGCTTGCACTTACTGATGTAGTCAGCTTGCATCCTATCCATGGTGGTTGTCGTTTGATGGGTAGGCATCTGTATGTAGTCTTGTCGCAGACCATGCACACGCTGTGCTTATGTAGAAGTTGCAGAGAGCATGGTGCTCTTGGCCAGGGATACATGTTTGTTGCAAACACGGTCACTGACACAAGAGAGTTGAGTCTATATCGACAGATGCCTCCTGACCAATCTTTTTGACTCCGTCGCGTCCAACCCTTTATTCAGTAGAACGCTGTGTGCTTCATCACAGGCATCGAGGTGGAGTCCGTCGAGGAAGAGATAAAGCTTGCAATTTGCGCGCAGGCAATCCCCTCCAAGATGTTTCCTGTTACGATCCGGACGACTCTCCTATATTAACCACTCCTTTGACTTACGTACAGTGCTCATCTTGTTCTGTATACCGCGTCCGAACATTATCATGCCAGTTTTTCAGACCCGCTCCCGAGATCATAGCTCCGATATGCGGTCAAGATTGAGGCGGGGGTATTTACCGTCCTGCATATTCTTCAGCAAGTCCGTGTTTATGTCGCCCGTATACCCCGTCTCCCGCATCCAACTCTCCAGCGTATGGCCGTGAGGATGGACGCGCCGAATCGGCTCCAGGTCGCGCGTGATCAGGTCGTCGCGGTACCCCGCCCACCAGCACGAGAAGTTCTCGCGCCACGTCGTCGAGCCGTCGGCCACCTGCTTCTCGTTCGCGAGGGGCTTGTTGATGTCGTCCCGGTCCCACAGCGCGAACCATCCGTCCATACTGAGCGGCACGAACACGGCGGGTTTCCCTGTGACCTTGGTGAAAGTCGAGACGAGAGCGGGCCAGTCGACCCAATCGCTTGCGACCTCGAGCTCGCGCGCGGAGGTGTCCTCGCGGTGGTCGAAGATGTAGCGCGCGAAGAAGCCGACGTCGGCAAGGGTAATGAAGGGAACGTGGCCAGTACCGATCGGCGTCGCAAAGACATAAGTCCCATCAGCCCGCTTGTTGAGCGGGCCCATCATGGGCTGCGAGGACGGTTGTTTAGTACGGAGTTCAAGGGAGAAATTTGGGTACACTCACAATGTTCAGCATCTCCATGTACACCACGGTCGAGAGAATGCTCCACGACAGCTTGTCGTCGCTGACGACCGATGGCTGCGCTCGCATCCAGTCACTAACTCGAGCCTTCCCGTCTTCGTGTTCACAACGGTAGATAGGGTTGTACCCTCCTTTCTGTATGTCGGTCATGAGGGCGCCAAATGAGCGACAGAAAGTTGACAACGAACCTTCAATGAGTAGTCCGAACCGCTCCACACGTAGTGCTGCAGCGTTCCGATCTGCTTTGCGAGCTCGAAGATGCGCATGCCGATGAAGATTTCCTTCTCTTCCCCGAGCGTGAAGCTGTCCGTGTTCACGAAGGCCCCGTATGCACCCTCCAAGGCAGCAAGTACGCTGGTGAAATCGTCGACAGACCCTGCATGAGACATGTGGTGATCTTAGCAACCTGCGACTGGACAAGCACAGCGACACGTACCCTTGACCACCTCGACGCCCTTCTTTGCAAGCTCCTGGGCGCGGGTACTGGTCGCGTCCCGAGTGAGGACACGCACGGAATACGGAGACAGAGAGCCGTCAGCCGACGGTTTGAGCAAGGCCTCAACGACGGCTAGGCCTTGCGCACCAGTGCCGCCGATGACGAGGATAACCTTCTTTGTGTGTGCGGCAGATGACATACGAGAGTTCTGTACTCACCATGACGAGCCCACGCCTTATAACCGTTCGGGAAGCAGGGGGCGAGTACATGGGAAGTGGCCGAGACTTGAGTTCGCCTCTTGCTCAGCTGGTCGGCGAGAAGGCGGGGTACGTGGGGCGTGTCGTCACTGTTGTGCCTGGTTGTAACATGATTGATGGCAATGGAAGCAGTATACCCATCGTATCGCTGCCCTCGGGCATATTGCGCGGGCTGAAATGCTCGCCCATCGGTGACGCTGAAAGGCATGGTCGTGAGATTACACTAAAAAATCAAGTCCGTAGGGCTCACTAGTAACCTTCGACTAATCCCCAGAAGTTTTGCTGAGCTTTGGAATCGATTCGGCATACCTGGTAACCTGGGAGGTACAAGTTTCGCCAGAAAAGATCCACCGCCGCCGTCACATGGAGGCCCCAGGTACACACCTGTCTGTGCATGGATCGTGTGGGCGGCGAAACGAAACACAGGCGACAACGAACGTGCCTTTAACGATCAGTCCAGACAGCGAGCACGATCTGCACTACTAACCAATGGTCAGTCATGTCGGGGAAAAAAGGTGTAAAACTCACCACACATCATCGAGCAACCTCAAGATGAGCGTACCGACGTCGACGATACGACGGCTCCAGCAACAGCATCCAACGCCGAGACGGCGGGTACAGCAGGACGTGAAGCATCGATTCGGGTTGTCTACAGCGTAGCGCTACGACAGGATTCTCGTATACCATGATATCATAGTCAGTGGTATCGGTTATAGCTAGGCAGGATATAGTACTTGGCTATGCAACTTTTTGGATGGATGGACGGCATGCGCGGATGGATAGAAGGATGACTGGATGACGGACCACGGCCTGAACAACAACACCCCAGTACCCTCGCCCCAACCCGGGCCCCGGGAACTACATGCAAACCCCATCCCTACCCTCAACAGACAATCAAAACTCTAGCAGACAGCGCGGATACGGGGTTATGAGATCGTGAGACGGGAGGGTGATCGTGTGGACGAGCGGGATTGAGTGGATGGCTGATAGGAGAGGATGTAGGGATCCACGGGAGAGGGAGGAGGACGATTCGGAACACTAGCATCTAACAGTAGGCTACAGCCTTCACTAAAGCCTCAGGCCCGCCCCCGCAGGCCTGCGTACAACATGTCAAGAGCACAGCATGCATGAGCAACAGACAGATGATGGAGGAGGAGACGAGGACAAGGGAAAGGAGGAAACCTGGGTTTTGCCGAAGCCGAAGCCGAAGCCAACCCTCGAAGCAAGACGACACTGAGCAGAACACGGAATGTGGGATGCAGGAGATGGGATGAACGTGATAGGCGGGTGGAGACGTATGGAGCAGCAGCAGCGAGGAGACCTGGGGATATGGTGTTGACAGATATGAGCAGCGAAGGTGGGACCCCAGAGGCAGCGTTCAGACGATCGCCTTGATGAGCAGCCCCTCGAGCCTACAATACTCGGGGACAAGCGCGGCGTACGACATGAACGCGTCCACGTCCGGTTCAGCAACCTTCGCCAGACCAAGCTGCAGCTCCGCGTCCGACGTCGGCATCGCAGTCACCGGCTGGAGTGCTGACGGCGCCGTCGGCGTGGCAGCAGACTCCGTCCCCTGCGGGTTCGGGCTCGTCAAGCCCCCAAGCTCCGGGGTCGTGAACGCCGTCGAGGGCGCATCGAGCGTACTCCCGCTCATGTTCGTCGACACGGTCGAGCTTGTGATCGTCCGCAGTCGCGCATGCATGTCCGTCTCGTTGAAGCCGAGGCCGAACCCGCTGGCGGCCATGGGCGCCCGCTCCATCTCCTCGACCTCTTCCTCCTCCTCTTCGACGACCACCGTCGAGCCTAACCGCGATCCATGGCCGTACGGGGTGCTCGCACCACTACCCGCAGCGCTAGGGGCTTTGCTCGTGGTGCTTGGCGCGTTGACGCTAGTACGCAGAAGGGCGCCGTTGGTCGCTCCCCAGCGCTTCCCGAGCAACCTCCGCACTTCCTCCTCGAAGCCGCCCCGTCCTGTCCCTGCTGGCGTACCCTTCTCCTTGGCCCATACCCATCGGGCAACGTAAGCCCCACCAAGCGCGGCACGGGCAGGGAAGCCCACTGCAGGGGCATTGCGATGCGGGATGACTTGCGCGGCGTCGATCTGCGTGGTCGGCATGAGGACGGGGGCGTTGAAGACGTCACCTGCGAGGTTCGCGATGGAAGGGAAGTTCGCTGCAGCACCGGTGGCGAGGATGCGCGCAGGAAGCGTAGAGTAGTCGTAGGGGTCGAAAGGAAGTCCCATGTTGTTGCTGTTGTTCACGCCCGTGGCGCGTTTCTGCGACGCACCGGAGATGGGACTCGCGGTGCTGCTCGCGTTGCGTGCACGGCCTGCGGCTGAGCCGAAGACACCCGTAGGAATCGTTCTTGACCAGCGAACCCGGAAGGAGAGGATCTGGCTCTCGAGCAGACAGCGGGGGTTTGCACGGAGGTCGCGGAACTCGTTGACCTTGACGCCGGTTTCGAAGCGGTAGATACCTTTGACGTGTGAGTAGGGATAGCTGTCGCCTTGCAGGAGCCAGAAGCTAAACAGCTTGTCGTCGAGGCTGCGTATATGAAGGTCAGTTTAACTACCTCAGGCTGCTGTGGCCTTCACCTACCCTATTGAACCGCCAGGCGGGACGATAGCGACCAGACGATCGAAGGCGCTCCAGCTCTTCGTGTACATGTCCCGTACAAGAGCACGTGGAACATCGGCATTCCTGAATTATCCTCGGTCATCGCCACGGGTAGTGAACGCAGGTTGAACTGCCGACGCACCTGCTGGTGAGCATGACAATGTATCGTTTCTTTTCGCTGGCGTCCTGAGCGGGGTGCGGGTAGAGATTGTACAAGCGGGTCGGAATGTAGTTGGGTGCAGGAGCCATCATGATGTCCATAGGACCGAATGTGAGCACGGCATCCGAAGGAGAAGGGCATAACGATAGGTACGAAGATAGGTAGTCGGACGTGAATGGGGTGATAATAGTCTCTGCATTGTCCCATGAGCGCGGCACGACACACAGGGCGAAAGGACAAACCAGGGTCGAAGCCGAAACGCTCCACGAGGTATCGAGAAATCGTCCCGATGCGGCGCCGCCCTCCAGAGACGTCGACCTCACCTAGCCACTGCCAGATGCGACGACCCTCATCTCGGTTACCGCCTACGATCTCCATGACGCCCTCGTCCCAGCCGCTCTGCCCACCTGGCTGCGCACCGGCATGGACCCACAAACCTGTGGAGGAAGCCTCTGCCTCGCCCATGCCAACCAGCTGTCCAGTCAGAAGACTGGCCAAGAAGGAGCTCGCCATCTGCACGCGCCCGGTGCGCGTCCAAACGTCCGGCCAAGCTTCGCGAACGCGTAGAAGCTGAGCGGCAACGAGTGAGGGGTGTGCACACGTCCCCACCCGCGAGGCCATGAGATCTGGACCGCCGAGAGCAGCTTCGAGTGCTAGCGCATGCGTGTGTGCGGAGGTGTCCTGTGAGATGGGAGTATTTTGGAGGGAGAACGATTGAGAAGTGATTTGTGTGTGGACCGGTAACCTCGCATCGAGGGCTTGCAGTGGTGGCACCGGTGCTTTCCACCAGACTAGTGCTTGCTAGGAGAGATGAGAACTTGCCGTCCACCGAACAGTCCCTTTGCCTACCTGTGCAGCACCTCCGATCGCCTTTATCCTCGACAGGTCGTAATTTTTGCCCAGTTTCTCGAGGAGCAGATCTAGATGGTCACAACAGTTGTGACACGTGACATGTCCGATCAGCATGGGCGCGTAACAAATACTTCCGCGAAGGTAATTGCGTACCGAAGCCTTTCAACCACATTTCCACCGGAGTCGTATACGCATCGCCGGGTGTCGTGAAGATTCCTCCCTGAGTTCTGTGCGGCAAGATACAGAAATCATGAGCAAGAGAAATCGACGGCCAAGGGGAGAACGCGCGAAAACCAATGTCAAAATTCTGTAAGCGAAGAAAACCGGTCCGTGGTTACCCAGCAACGGGAGCGTTCGTGCGACGATCGACGGGGCATGAGTGCTTTCCTACCATTCCGATGATTGAAACAGGGCATACAGGTGAGCTGCGAACGCTCCGAAGGGCGTCGGGCGAAAGCCTCCGCTCGTGTGGAACAGCGATAGAATTGAAGGACGCGACGCGCGTCTGATACCATCCGCGATGTGGAGTAAGACCGGAGGAAGCATAAGACGTAAGATCTCTGAAGCCCACAGGCAAAGCACAGCGAGAGGGCTATGTAGTCCCTCCGCAGAAACATCGACATTGCGACTTGAGGGAGGACGCTGCCGTTGGGTCAGAGCCCGTCGTATGGCACTGGGAGTGCGCTGTATACCGGGGCACAAAGAGCACAAACATAAAGACCTTGCGCACTTGCCTGCACGGTCAGCCTGGCCGTGCAGAGTAACCGAGCAATCAAGTGTCGTCCTGCGCCGATGGGTCAGCCGCAGCTCTGGCGACCGCCTAGAGCGTCGGGGAAGGATATCCGTAAATGCGCAGGGTACAGGCAATTGCAGATCTTGCAGTAACGTTCATGCAGGCGGGTGGGGGAGAGAGAACATGGAAAGCAGACACGGCCAAGGGGTCAAAATTGTACTCACTGGTACTCCGCGACCTCTGTATCAAAATCCACAACTTCCACACCGACCAACTCGAGATTCTCGTCCACTATTGAGGCCCTCAACTGGTCCGTCGCGAGCTCCAGACCGAGAAAGAAGGCGGAGAGGGTCTTGGGCGGCATGGTGTCTGCGGTCGCGGTGCCCGAAGCTCAAGCAGAAGTCAAGGCCGTTATAGAGAACCAGAGAGCGAATGGAGAAGAGAAAGTCGTCGTCGGGGTCGTGTCGTGGTCGTCGGCGAGAGAGCGAAAGCGTAGAAAGACTTCTCAGCTTCTGCGAAACATCACCATCAAAGTTCATGTCGTGTTTGCCGCGGCTCTCCCATGCCTCATGCCTCGAGGCTAAAGACGCGCACATTTTCTCCCTGCTATGTCCTAATCGGGACATAGCGGAAATGCTTAGCAGAATATATCTCCCGGCGTCCCACGTGGGCGCTCTCCGACTGCCGCCGACGGTCGACGATGCTGGAACTTGGGAGCGACCTCGAATTCGAGACGTTGGAATATCCGGTAGATACAAGTCGACGCGGGGCCAAGTCTGAGAGCAAGACTCCGGACGAAGGTCATAGTATCATATGTCCGGGGGTCCAAGGTACAGCTATTTCGAGACTCATACTCATACATGCACACGAAGCCGAACATTCGACCTACGCTCAGCGTTGCCGGGAGCGAGTTGTAAAGTGCAGGACATCAAAGCCCTTCCCATACGCTCTGTCCCAATCAAAGTCGCTCCGGTGGTTCTCAGCACCAAACGCCGTAATCAGCCTCGCCGCCTCGCGCCCTCCACGGACGACCGGCCTCGCCTCTGCACGCGTCTTCCCCTTCGCACCCTGACCCCAGATCAGCGCCTCGTCCTTGGTTAAGAACGTGCCAATCGTGCGGAACGTCAGGCTGATGCGCTCCCCGTTGTGGAACTTCTCCGCCTCGGTCTTCGTCTTCAGCGGCCGCTTGTCCGTGCGGATGCTATGCAGCCACTTCGCATTCGTCTCCAAGCCCATGACGAACATGGAGTTGTGCGGGAGCGGCACACGCTGTGTGCCGCGCCGCCCAGGCTTCTCAGACTCGCCAGTGCCAGTTTGAGTCTGGCTCTGGCTGTGAGACTGAGGCCCGTTTTGGGTGGCAGGAGGCGTGGACGCGTCCGCATCCAGGTCGACATGTGGGTTCGCGAGCGCGTCTTTCTTGGTGCGAAGCGTCATGAAGCGCTGTACACCCAGGCTCACGTTGACGATCTTCGAGCCCTTCACGACGTCGATCGTCTTGTCCGAGTGCTCAGAGATGTAGTCTGCACCCGTGCGGTAGTGCTGGATGAGCACATGGTTCACGGGCTCGTGCAGCACCTCCTCAACACGCTGTCGGATGAGCTCCACTGTTGGGGAGAACGGCAACAGTGGCGGCGATTCGTCTGCAGGGTGGCGGTACAGCGGGAAGCTAGATGTGCGACCGTAAATCGTCAGCGTGCGCGATCGGACGAGCAGAAGGAATGGCGCACCTCCTGTCCTCGTTCACGCGTCCCTCCACGGCGACCAGCCTTGGGACCTCGCCGCCTGTCGAGCGTGAGAGTCAGCGGGAGATGATTCGACATCGCAGACGTACCCCTGTGCATCATCTTGTTCCACTTGACCTCTTTCTTGAGGTTGTCAAACGCAACGTCTGCCAGATCAGCTGGCAGAAGATCATACAGAACATAGGAGTCGCCCTCGGCGATGGTATCCCCCGGTCCAAGGAACTTAAATCTGGGATGTGTCGGGACGCTCATTTAGGATCTAATCTGTGCTGTTGGTGAGTTGCCGGCCACAGTGGCCGTGCAAGGATTGCTGCATACCTACACTTTCAATGAGGGTTCATACAACTTTCACGTCTGTCACTCGATGTCGAGGTGGTGGTAGGTAGACAAGGTGACTCGAACTCTCAGCGGCTCGGGGCACAGCTATATGTCGCCGGCAAATGCCGAGAAGTTGGCGTGGGCGTGGCGACTCGCACCTGGCACTACATAAACTCGCCTTGAACGCACCATTCGTGTTTCAACCCTTAGACATCAGTTCTCTCTCCGCCATACATATGCTATCCAGACTCGAACACTGTGCAGCGCTGTTGGCGTGCCTTTCGGCAGATGCCGGGGATGCCCCGCTACGTCGTTAGCAGACGAGCCATGCCAATAGACTTCGGAGGTTTGCTTCTCCTTTCGCACCATGCTCCGGAAACCAACTGCTGCCTAGACTCATCACGATGACAGTCATCCTCAAGGAGCGGAATCCTACGCTTCAGTTAGCCGCGATGGTAGCGCCCCCGCTCTCCAGGAGAAGTACGAGCCGTGCTATTACGCTCGATAAGGCTGAGCACAATTCATTTGCCAGACTTTGTATTCGTGGACGGTGGAGATGCTCATGCTCATAAACTGAACAGGTACCGGCCGCACCTGTGCAATCCTGATGGTCGAAATTCGCAATTCTCCAGACGACCTCAGGCTCCTGCTGAGAATCCAGCACACGACGGTTCCCAATCGCAGCGGTGGAGAACCCCCGTCCTACATAAGTATGGCCACCCAGGCGCGTAACAGGCGACATTCTTGGTCGTCCAGTCCCAGCGTGCTATGACGCCTGAGGCTGGAAGACATCGCGGAACCTGGTCCGTCTCCTGGATGAAGATTACGTGGGTCGCTCGATGATGGGGAATCGTTGCACTCGCGTCCGCCGCACTCTGGACTCCGAACTTGGCGTTCGGGAGGGACTCAATCGAGTGACTCTAGTTGCCGATCTTCCTGGAGCGCGCGGTCGGTACACCTAGATCTGTCTGTCGGCGTTGCGGAAGGGAGAAGGACTCTGGTTTGACGCACTTGCCAAGCTACTTATTCAGATCTTGCTCGGCACGCCCGACTGTTCTGCGGTTAACCGCAGTACTTTGGGGCAGCGATTTCTCGTGCCATCCCTCTGATCACCAGCCTTTCCCGTCTAGCAAGCTTCTCCTGACAGCATTTCTTCATGCATCTCGTGGCACTCGCGAAAGTACTGGCCAGTGGCGTCATGATCCTCCTTGCTTCGGCAGTGTCTCGACAATGACACAAGACACGCTTACGGACACGCCTGCTCAAAGCTGACACTAGGCGCAGCGGCGCTCGACATCTTCAGCTTCCACGGCTTCCCGAACAAGAGTGAGATCCTCGCTATTCGATCGATCGGTTCGCGAAGCGGTCAGGGTCATGCAACACTGGGAATAAATCGTAATGCTAGAATAACAGGGTGTACAAACAGCGGCAGTGGGGTAAAACGTGGCAACGGTGTAACATATATGTAGTGTGGTTGTGGTAGTAAGGAGCGACATTTACGTATGCACAGACGTCTGAACAGCGGTGGTAGGTCGGTTACGTACAGCGAAACGACAGACGAGGTAACGGTACTTGATAACGAGATCAGGGGAACAGGGCATCTACAATCCACAAACTTCCAAATTTAACCCGGGGCTCCGACCGAGGACAGAATCTAACAAGCAAGGTGCGAAGTGCAAGGGGGCAAGAGATGTAATGCAAGGAGGCTGAACAACACAGGGACAGTCAAGGGGTCGACCCGCCAAGCGGGACACAGTCAGCTACTAAGACTACGGTGAATAGTGGTGGGTGATGGATGGTGGGGATAACGACGACTACTTCTACACTTACACTTACTCGCACACGGGCTCGCCAATGCGCACTATCGTATGGTATGCTTCTGAGGAGCCAAGCCCGGGGCTCCACGCGAACAGCGCGTCGTCAAGGATTGGGCTCGCGGGGGAGGGGGAGCCCAGAGAACCTGCTCTCCTGCTCCCACGCACACGCCGCCGATCACAATCAGATCGCAACCCCGACGCCCTTCGCCGACCGTAGCGACGTCGTGCTCGGCATGCGCAACATGCTCGGGCGAACCGCCGGGGTCGGCGTCGTCGGCGTGTTCGGCGACGTGCGATACACCATGCCCGTGCCCGTCCGCGGCCTGAGCTTCGGCGCCGCGCTCGCGGAGCTCGCCGACGAGCTCCGCGTCACGACAGAGGGCCTCACCGGGGACTGGGCGGGGAAGACTACGCCGTCCTGTGGTGGAGCGCTCGCCACGGTTGGGACGGGAACAGGAACGGGAACGGCGCGAGCGGATGATGGCGGGTGCAGACGCGAGGGCATGCGGCGAAGGCTTGACGGACCGGCGCTGGCAGAGAGGGGCGTTCGAGGAGAGGCTGTCTCACTTGTGGGGGTGCGCAGGCCACCTTGCGACTGCGGAAGACGGAGAGGGCGGGGGACTGACATGCTTCGCGCTGTGGCAGTCGACGGCGAGGGCGAGGGCTGACCAGTCGAGCTCTCGCTCGGGGAGTTCAAGATGACGACGTCGCGAGAGTTGAGGTCCGCAGCTGTCAACGTGTCGAGCTTCGCCGGGATCCGCTTGGACCCAAGCGACCCCATACTGGGCCTACTGTGGGAGGGAGAGTCGGCAGGGGTGATGGGGGTCACCAGACTACCAGTTGACGAAGACGTCGACGGAGTGTAGAAGCCTTGCTCGTCGCCTTCCCGGATGTGACCGAGAGAGGTCATGGTCAACGCTGGGGTCTCAAGGCCACGCCGGCTGTACGACGCAGGCGCAGATCGATGCGACGATACCGATGTCCGAGAGAACGTCCGAGAGAGCGCCGACGTCGACGATCCGCTCGACAAGGAGCTACTTGTGCTCGTCCGACGATCAAGCCCAGAGGCAAGTCGTGGTCGCTGCCACGACGTCGGGGGCGCAGACGAGCGAGGCACCTTGGGGAGCACGCCGAATTCCTCCATGCGACTGTCCGGCATGCGATCGCTGTACGACCGTGTGACCGAGTTCGCATTGCGCAGGGATGAAGACGAGGCGACACGCTTCTTGAGAGAGTTCGCGGATAGCTTGTGGACAAGGGGCGCAGGTGCGTCTTCGTCCTCGCTATCGCTCCATCCCAAACCAGTCGTAAGACCGATACCCCCGCGGAGCAGCTTGCCATCACGATGCCGCACGCGGCGCTTGACCGTGTCCCGCTCGTCCTTGAACAGTCCGTTCTTCGTCATCACAGATCCAGCTGAAACGGGATCACGATACGAATGAGACACATATGGACACATAGCGACAAACAGTGGACCCACCAGTCGACGCGACACTGAACACACTTCCTGGTCGCTCCCCAGGAAGTGGTGTCGTGTTCCGTGATGCCTGAATGAGCTTCGAATTCGGTGATAGCAGACCATCCTTCACCATCAGTTGCCTGTGGGCGCAGATCAGTAACTGTACCTCTAAATGAGGCAAGTGAGTGGACGTACGGGAGCGGCGTGTGCAGATCCAAGCTCGAATCCGAGTCACTGCCGTCACCGTCGAGCTCTCTGTCCAGTCGTGCTTCTTCGTCTCCATCGAGCAAGTCAAACGGTGTACCTGTCTGATCGATCGGCGTACCGTAGTCGGACACGAAGGAGTGCTCGTCCCAGACCTCCTCCATCGCATCTTGCGCGTAGGCCAGCTCAGTTGGAGACCCCGGCCGTGACTGCCGCCTCCCTCGAGAGGAGAAAGGAGCGCTCGCGCGACGATCTGCGTCTGCAGCGCTCGTACGACGGGACGCAGGCGCAGAGCGCGCCTCGTGTCCATACTCGCTCGGTCGACGCTTCAGGCTCCGTGCGGATCGCGAAGTTGACCGCGAGAGTAGTCCGGACCCATGCGACGACTTGCGTCGCGGACGCGGAGTAGAAGCCAGAATCTCCTGGATGTCGGGACTGCTCGACCGGCGCGCATGTGTTACGGACTCTGATCGTGGAGCCTGCGATGGCGTTTCGGAAGGAGGAAGAGGTGGCTGTGCAAGCGGTACAGGAGGAAGAGGAGGGAGATCCTTGTCTAAGAGTCGTCGTGTTCGTCCGTGACCGGAACTTGAGCTTGATATTGACCTGCGAATGCCCTGTGTCGGCGTGGGCGCAGCCTGTTCGCGCGTCACAGGAGAGGCGAGAGGGGGAGGAAGAACATCCGTTTCTTCGTCCCGGAACTGGGGAATCTCGCTGATGTCGACAGAGGATATCGAATCGTTGGGACCGTGTCGTATTCGTCTCCGTGACACACTGATGTCAAGCACCTTCTCGTCGTCGCTCAGACTTTCCGGCAGCGGGGAGTGCATGGAGATATCGTCCAGTGACAGGCGTGTGAGATCTGCGGCGTCCTCCTCGGCGATACGGGGTTGGATTACCGGAGACCGCTCCAAGTGGCGTGCAACCGGAACCGAGAGAGAGCTTGTTGACGAGTAGGAACGGATGGAGCGGGAAGAGTCGTACGGGGTAGCGCTGGTTGAATTGGACAGGGAAGGGGCACTGCTGCCGCTCGCACTGGCGACAGAGTCACGCTGCGAATAGGTCGAAACGGATGCAAGTGACATTTTCGATGCGCGACGCGAGCGAGCAGCGGTGATGAACATGAGGGTTTCATGCTCGGTGATTGGGGACGGTCCGGGGACAGGCGGGAGAGGTGATGAGGGCGGAGCGGAAGGCGGGAGCTTGAACTGCTGTGGAGAATGAGCGGGAGAGTGAAGCGGAGAAGTCGAGCGGGGAAAGGGTGAGCTTGGGCTGCCCGAGAGCAGAGGGGAAGGGGGGATGAAGCTTGGTGGGACCGGGAATGCCTCTAGTAGGACGGGGACTGCAGGGCGTTTGTCGCGGCCTCGCGACTCGATCGCAGATGTTGAGGCCATGGTGGCGTCGTCTGTCCATTTGGGTCAGCCATCGACAAGTTTGGATCGAGAGGGGCGATAGAGGGGGGTAAACGACGACACATCAACGTGAGGCAGGGCTTGAGATGAAGGTAAAACGAAACACGACACCGCGCCCAAAAGCTTCCCAGGCGTTCACTCCGTCCCAGTCATGCACGACGCCGACGTGCAGTCTCTTGGCGGGGGCACCGCGGCCGCTAGGCGGGCATGCTGCGGACACAAGGGGAGGGATGTCATGAAAGAGCAACGACTTACGTAGCGCCCTGTTACACAAAGACCGTCCTGTCCTGTCTCGAGTGCGAGCGGCGTTTGCCTAGTTTAGGGGTGCGCGAGTCGAGGCCGAATTAGGATGCAGCCTGGGCCTGGATGTCGGCAGAGCGCGTTGAGGGCCTGTAAGAGAAGAACAAGGACGAGAAGATGCGCACGAGAGAGCGAGCCGGTACTGGGAGGGTATCGTCGTAAATTTCGGGTAAGCGGGCTTTGCCAGAAGAGGGTATCCAATTGTCTTCAGCCGCCCATACGGCATGCGCGCGCTCCGGGGGTCGAGGGGCGCGATGAATGCACGCGTCGGGGCGTCCGCGGCGAGCTCGTCGGGAAGATGAAGGAGAGAAGAAAGCGAGCCAGGCAGTCTCACCGCCGCATGCGGTGGTGGGAGGCACGACCAGCTCGCTAGCGGCCGCAAAACGTGCTAGTTCCCAGCGAGCGCCTCGGATATTCCCATGTCGGGACTCTCGGGTCTCCCTCATCACCTTCTCCGATATCGCCTAGCTACAGCTCTCTCGACTCCTTCTCCGGCGGCCACAGTGAAGGTCATGCGTGCTTCAGACGGCATGCGCAGGCGGAAAGAACAAACCACAGCGGCGTCTCGTTTCTGACGCCTCCCATCATTATTTTGACAGGGTAATGCTCAAGTTAGGAATTCAAAGTACCCATTCGGTCCTCAATGCTTCACTGAGTGACCTGGCGGTAAGAGCGGGCGAGATCATACTTCCGGTGGCACTGAACGCCTCCTCCCACACGGACTTGACCCTCTTCCTCCGAGCCCCGACGGGACCCTGGCGTGGCCGCCGGAAAAACCGCATGTTTCACCCTTGTGGCGTGCCTGGATATAGCACGGTGAGTAACTCTAATTCGACT
The DNA here is from genome assembly GCA_022592435.1 of Cerioporus squamosus. Lineage (NCBI taxonomy): Eukaryota > Fungi > Basidiomycota > Agaricomycetes > Polyporales > Polyporaceae > Cerioporus > Cerioporus squamosus. The sequence goes on along the minus strand of JABYQS010000087.1, from coordinate 83,182 downwards.
CCCTTCACTCCGACAGCCATGTACGAAGCTCCATATGTCTCTGGCCACAGTTCAGCCATTTCCGGCGCGTCGCGCCGCAGATGCGACCTCTGTCTCCAGGAGAAATGTCTTCTTCCATTCAGAGTCCTCTTCTGAACATGCTGGGCCGACCTGCTGCTTGGGTGTCCGTCACCAAGGTAATGCTCCATCAAGTTGCAATATCCACCCTCGAGCCTCAAGTCGGCCCCGGGACCCGTGGTCACACTCGGTACAGCAGGATACAGCGCTGAGCCCACCCGTTATGCCTCATACCATACTCCCAGGTCCCCGAGGGCGTTCCAGATGTCAACCTCGAACGAACGGACATCTCGCCGGACTCCTTTGACGGCGCTGCGCAGTTGACCGGGTTGACGGGATCCCTGCGGGATGGTGGTAAGTGTCGGAGAGCTAGAGCTTCTGACTCCTGAAAGCCTCAGGTTCCCTCGGTGTGGCCTCGGGTGAGTAATTACCTAGAGCTGCGATGGCCCCTCGTGGTTGCACGGTTGTTGCCAGGTACTCGTCGGTCGATCTCCAGTCTCCCACCGGCTGCGTAGCGGACGTTCCAGGCACCGGGAAACGTGCAATGGCGAGAACATGGATCGATGGACACCCGTCAGTATGTCATCGTCCCTACACTGTACAGTGGCTTGACTCTGCCTTAGAGTTCCTCATAATCTACGAGATGTCTCGGTCACTCACAGAAACTAAAGCACAGATTCAAACCCCCATCTCCAGCGAAGTGTAGGCGATCGCTACGCCCGTCCGAACACCCCGTTTTCTGAACAGCGCCCAATGGCCGAACGGTCTTTTCCGTCAATGGGCTGCTCACGGTCGGTCGCCGCCGAGTTCCGACTCGCACAACTCCAGGTCTTCTCCCGACGCATGACCTTGGCGCTGGCGCTGTTCGACCGTGAACTTTGGTTGATGTGCCCCGCATCTCGAATCTGCCAACCAAGAAGCTCAGTCGGGTACGGTGCGGTGCAATCCAATAAACCGTCAGTGCTGGGTAACGCGTGCACTGGGAGCACTTGGAGCACTTCTTGGCCTTTCCCGTGATCATGGCTGACTTCTAGCTCTCTTCGTCTTTCCAGGTCAATCTCAAACGCGGACGTTCGCTGCTGCTCTTCGCTACGAGGCACACCAGGGCACATCGCGTTGTTAGCACCTAGCGAGAGCGGTGCTCCCGGAGGCTATAATAAATGAACCGACGCGGACGTAACCAGAGCAACTGGCGGAACTCGCCTCAAGCGAGAGCGGGAACGGCACACGATCAATCTTCCAACCCGCTCACTCACGCTGTCGGCGAGCCCTTGAAGCTGGCCACTGTCAATTGAGGGCCTCTTTGACTACCCTCCCCGCTGCATGCTCTCTCTTGGTCTCGACCAGGGTCTGGATAGTGTCTCAACTATTCAATACCTGCTGGTCTGTCGTTCTATGAGCCTGCCAGTACTACAAGACCTGTGGAGGCTTCATGGAGGGCGTGGGTGGAGGCGGAAACCAGCTGAGTCGCTCGATCCTCACAGTCCACATCCACGAGCAGGCCGGTAGAACCATTGCCTTCTGCAGGGTCCCTCCTCCGCCGAGTCCAAGCATACGAGACCCTCAGAAGCAGTCTTCGGGGACTCACGCTGCGGAACATCGTCGCCAGCAAAAGTAGACACATGCACAGGTGCTGACGAGCGGGCCCCATGCACGACATACGCTACGTGTTCGCAGCAGAGTCAGCGACCTGCGCATGACCTTTTGGCGGTACTTGTCACAAGTCATATGAAAGCTCTCGTCTCCTCCAGACTCCAAACTCGCCGTCACCACGCTCCGTATCGAATCCTATCTCGTCGCGTCTCGCCGCGAATCCGATCCCAACGCCCCCTAAGGCCTGAGGAGTCAGGGTCGCCTACTAGCTCAGAGTTCTAAGTTCAATCCCCCTCCATACATTGGTAACGGCATGGCGTGCTCCCTCACTCGTGTTGGAGCGAGGCTATCGGACGTGGCTCGTTGTGAGCAGCCGTTCTGACATTCCGACACCGTTATCGATCCGCTGCCGAGTCGCAATGTGGACTCCGTCCGTCTGGTGCCGCTCGCATACCGATTGAAGCAATCATGTGGCCTCAGTCCCAAAGCGGAGTCTTTTATTTACGGCCTCTCCCCCCCAGCCACATACCCGGTTGTCCTAGTCCTCTCAGGCTGACGCACGACTGAATGCCGTCGGGGAGGTCGCGCTTTGTCGCCGCCCGACGTTAGATGGCGCCGCTGCGAGTCGGCGCTTCGCATGCGGAGCGGCGACAAACCCTGGTGGGGCCTCCACGCTTAACCACAACCAGTAGCACATCTCAGTCCCTGGCTCGTTACAGCATACAGAACGGAACCTTCAGCCCCTTACGAAAACCCGGGTTCCGTCCGAGCACACTATCTCTGCAAGGCACAGCTGCCTTCGCCGACACGGTCCAGCGCTACCGCTCGTGAAATGATGTCAACGCATACGTTCGGGACAAATCATATGCCAGCATAACCCGAACCGCATCACTTTGGAGCGCACAAAAGCCTCTTTAGTAGTGTTGCCGCGAGTTCGAGTTAAACTCGCGAGTTGCGAGTTCCGAACTCACGGAGTGGAGCAACTCGCGAGGCGAGGCAATCCACTCGCTCACATCGATGCAACTCGCTCCCAGCAGCGCCCGCATCTGATTGGTCGACAGGCCTGGCAAGACTCCACCTAGGCGCTCGCCAGGGCGCTCGTTTTTGGGCTGCTTCCCCCGAGTCCCCCGCACCTCAAATTTCAGACTCCCTGGCCTAGGTATGCTAGAGGACAGCATCCCGGACGGCCTCAGAGCCCTACTGGGCTTAGAATGATGCTCACTGAAGTAAATCTGGGGGAGTTTATGGCTCCTGCTGCCAGAATGTCCAAACTGGGGCAACTCGTGAGTTAAACTCGCAACTCGCCTCGGTCTGGCTCGGTGGAGCGAGTTAGACCGAGTGGCGCCAACTCGCCTCGCCTCACCTCACCTCGCGGCAACACTACTCTTTAGCATGACATGCATCCCTGCATCCGAGAGCGGTAATCCTTGTGTCGCTACGGACTCTAAAGCTAGTGCTATCGCGGACGTCGGGGCTTATCGATGCGCACCCTCATGGTGGGCCCAAGCACCTACACAATGGCAGGCGGCCAGCCACCGTGGCATCTATCAACGTCACCCGCAGGCTAAGTGGAACGTTGTCCGTCAGCTGCCCGAGAGGGAGACTCGGAGGACATAGGACAGTCACGACATCGGGCCCCAGGGCATATTGCGCTATCGCGGCAGGAGTGCGTCCCCCCACACACCACGATGGGTATGATTGACGATCGCGCCGCGCCCGCAGGCTGCGCCTGCCCAGAATGGCGACTTCCTCTCCCACCACCCGACGGTTTGTTTCCGCGACGCATGCTCTGCACGCCGCAGCAGCGTTGGAATGTCGGAGCACCCGAGTTGCTCGCCTGCGAGCTGCTTCCTCGGGCTGTCCTAACCCCGCGTCCACAGTGCCATGCTTTGGCAGGCCTCGGCTTCCACCATGCCTCCGGTCTCTAAGCAGCGACGAAAGTCACCGGCCACATTCAGCGAGCTGCAGAGAGGTCCGGCGCGATCGTGTTGCAACCCGAGTAGCGCAGCCGCACGCGGTCGCCGCGTTGCCCTTCAGAAGCCAGCAGCGGAAAGCATCAGGGAGCACCGATCGTTCGATAGAAAGTCCACAAACGGCGACAACTCACTCACGTCTCTGCCGCAGTGCGAACCCGGGTCCGTGCAGGCGCTCCGTGACCCCAAGGAATCCGCCGAGGTTGTAGCCAATGTGACAGCCGCTTCCCATTGCACGACGCTTCTGGCATACAGTCAAGCACGCCCTGAGGTGCATCACGCGACGCCATCCGATCGGTCAGCAGCTGCTGTACGTGGACTTGAAGTTGGGTGTGGCATAACCTTGGGGCCGTTCGTTTGGCGGTTCGTGCCTGAAGGAGGTGGTGCACCGCACAAGCTAGAGTGGAGCGAGCAAGATAAGCAAGACGATACAGAATTGAACGACGGACATCGATACATGTATGGCGGCTATCGATACAGCAACATCATCGCAAGAAGTGCGAACCGCGGATGTCGGACACCAGTGGATCCCGACAGCCCGAACGGAACAGCAGAAGACAGGGCGTGGGCACGGGAAACGACCGAAAGTTTGGAGCTTCCGGCATGTAGCGAGAAGCACGAGCTCCCGTGAGCTAGGAACGCACTGTAAGCGACGTTGCCACGGCAGGGACGCAAAAACACATACCACACCCGTGATCATGGCGCGAGCCTCTAGTCGCGGCGCGCTCCTCCACGCCCACAGCGGCGCGGCGCTGGGCAGGGGGCAACTCAGCCCATTGAGATCCAGAGTGAAGGCCTCCGTGTTCAGAAACTCAGCTCCGTTTCGCCCAGCGGTTTGTCCGCACGGGGGTCATGGACGGACCACACCTTCTTCCGCTCCGGTTTGACCCTGGTGGTACCTGCCGCGGCGGTATTCTCCATCTCCATGTCCGCGAGATCGTCGCTCGGAGGACGATCAGGCGACGGAGAGGAGCCGTCGGCGGCCCGCAGCGTAGGTCGGACTCCAAGTGTGGCGCAGAGAAGCTTGTATCTCGAACGGATCAGGCGGAACAGCCTCGGTATATCGAGCTCAGGTTCTGCGGTGGAGGCTTCGTTCGCGGCGGTGGCTGCGGACGGGTTCACGCGCGGAAACTGCGCGATCAGTTCGAGCAGGTGTCGGATGTGGTTCTGAGTACGTCTGGAAGTACATGAGGTCAACATGAGTCGATCGTCCTGTGGTACGACTTGGGAAGAGGCGATTCCAGCCGCGTCGCTCAAAGTCAGACGCGTCGGAGAAGGAACCTCGCGCTGCTGGACAGGGATATGCCAGAAACTCATAACGATATATCGCTTGACCAATGTCCGGAAAGTACAGGCCTCCGGCCATATTCGCCCGCCGCATCCGGCACTCACGCCGGACCCCCAGATCGCGCCCGTCAAGAGTGCACGCATCGATCACACGCACAATTTAGTAGCATGCATCTACTAATGATCGACAGGAGCATAGTGATGCGAGACTATCTCCGGGACTATAATGAGACCTCGGCGTACTCGAGAGTAACCAGCCATAACGAGCACGGACAGTTTTTTCATGGCGCGATGACACTGTTATGCGAATAAATGTTGCGGTTGACATTTACTCCAGGCAGCAGGAGTACACGAGGACCACCCGGCGTGTCTACACCGGGACGGGCTAGACTTCATTGCTGCGATGCGATAGGAGCGCCCCTGGCAACGCCTGCAAGTGCGAGCGGCGCACGAAACGCACGGCACTACGCTCTGAACAGATCGTGCGGCACAGTCCCGACTGGGTCGATGGGCGACAAAGTCCTGCTGTATGCAAACGTTCCACTGAGTGAAGGCTTGTTACCTTCACTCATTGGAGCGGTTAGGATCGGGCCATGCCCATTCGCAACGTCTCGTTGTTCACGGACTCCTTCCTCGATCGACGGACTACTCATGCTCGACCGCCAGTCCGCATTGCTCGCAAGCAGCCCATGTTTGGGCGACTGCCGTCAAGTGCACAGGGCGAACTAAGGCCAAATAAACGTCTCACTCACTCGTCGTGCGCCCCCTGCGCGCCAAGGATTGCCTTCCACATCAGCGCAAACCCCTCGTAGAACCCCAGCTCCTCCCACATCTCGAAGCCCTTCTCGCGACCGAGTGCGCGGCCCTCGATCAGGCCGTGGACGCGTCCGTGCGCGTAGCCATCCTTGTATCCGTCTTCGTAAAACCTACGTACGTTTCGAGTTAGCAGGGTGTCAGTCAGTATGATCTGGATCTGGCATCGAGTTCCAAGCGTTCAAGAGACACACACGTTTGCTCCACGTTCACCAGGTCCTCAAGATCGAAGTCCATGCTTCACTGGGGCAGCCGACAGCGAGGTTTGATGCGGAGAAACAGCGTGCTCGAGGTGTAGGTCCAAGTTACGAGAAATCGCCCGCAAAAGGAAACTTGGACAAGTAGCTACTGTAGGTTCAAGCTCCGACCGACATACAGGAGACGCCCGAGAAAATAACGGTGAAGGACAAGGGTTGTCGAAACTCAAGATAAGTAATGCTGCGGTAATGCAAGTTGTAGGGGTTTGCTCTTCAACGGAGAAATGTCGACTAGCAGACACCGCAGCAGACGTTGGTAACCTCGACCGGGACAAACAGCCACTCAGACCAATGGAGGAGGTATCGTACATCCTGAGTCATTAGGGTATCCAACGCAGATCATGTGTATAAAAAGCAGTTGCGACCAAGTCCGTATCATACCTGAGCGAAGAGAAGTTAGAAGCCTTGATCAGTAACAAAGAAGACCCGACACGATAGGAGCCGCAACTTACCAAACTCAACTCCAACGTCCAGACCCTGCGTGCCCAGAGCTTGATGACCTTCGGAGGCTCGCCTGGCTCCGCAACGTCCACTTCGATACCATCCCACCAGCACTTGCGCTACAGTGGTAGCAATGGTGGCGTCGTGAGCTTAGCAACATTGCGGATATTGACCGGAGACGTACTGCAGGCTTCCTCCAGAACAACAATAGCTTCTGCGCGGTGGCCATTTGGTTGTAGTCGATGGTGACTTGCCGCTCACCCGAGGGGCTCGTCGAATGGACAATGCCGGTCTTGAGAAGGACCAGAGCAATGGAAGAAATACAACACCTCGAAGGTTCCATGGCACGGTACCCCCACTCATCCTCGCGATCGAAGCCACTGGTTGACACACGTACAGCAGACGATCAGTCATCTGTCCAGGAAGGCGCGAATACGACACGCACCTCATGCAGAGCATGTCGATCAGGTGCTGCTCCGCGAGGTTGTTCTCCTTGTTCACGTTGCGCTGCAGGGCGGTGAAGATGTTCCGCTTATGGAGCAGGTATCTGCCGCAATTCCTCTTGAGGTCGAGTAGCGCGTCGTTCGCGATCCCGCGCATGTCCGTTGCCTCTTGGCCACCCTTCGGCGGAATGGAGAAGTACTCGAGCTCCTCCCGGAGAACGATGATCGCCTGCTTCGTCAGGAGGGGGTTCTGCGACGGGGAGGGGCCAAAGTCTGACGTCGGCGAGCCGCCCTCGAGGAGCTGCTGCTGCGCCGCGAGGAGACCGCCTGGGTTGTTAGGGGTGCCGTAGAACTCGTCACGAGCATGCTGGAAGAAGTTGAGGACGTAGTCAAAGCAATCTGGGTCGAACTGGGCAAATGCAAGTGAATGCGGTCAGGAACCCGTGTCCAAGTCGGAATACAGCAGGGTCACGCACATCAACGCCGTACAGTTCCTCGTAGTCATCGCCATCTCCCCCATCCGATAACGCAGCGCTTTGACGACTTAGAACGAGGCCGTTCGGAAACAAGCAGAGAAGGACCGATTCGGGAAGACTGAGGATGTTCTCCCGTTCGACGGTGAATCGCCTGCCGCGCAAATCGAGGAGCAATCTCGTTAGCAGCTGTGGCTGGAGGTTGGTCTGGACCGGGGTTTGCGAGACCTGTGTTATGGGCGAGTTCGAGAGGTTCACAGCAGCCATGGCAGCGGGGAGTGCAGCAGGACGGAAGGAGCGTGGTGGTGGTCAGCGGCAAGCCCAGACAGCGGCTGCAACGCGGTAACGGTTGAAACGTTGAGTTCTTGCCGGATAAGTAGCGCTAAGGCCCTGTATTGATGTGATAAACTATCTGCGGGTAAGTAGTAACACTGAATAATAATGGGTGCTACTTAATTATGTTGAACGATTAAAGCGGCGCTAGACGGGATAGATAAGCTTCGTACAGACTTGCCGACTCTCATCGCTGTCGCTTGCCTTGGCTCCGAACACTAGTTCAGCTTCTTTACTTCTGAACCACACATGGGTCGAATGACGACCGGGAGCCTGATTGCTCTCGGCATGGGCGAGCCGTCTCGTCGGAGACGATCCTGCAATTGCGCTCCTCGGGGGAGGAAAAGAGCGGAGAAATATCGCGGGGCAGGCCGCGAGCAAGCACGACCGGACATACGTCGACTGCGAACAGTCGGTGCACGATGGAATCAGAGTTACCCCGTCCTCGGACCGCTAAACGCCCCTCGTATCTTCTGCACCCCGCACTCAAATCTGGCTGGCATGCGGCCGCTATCCTAGGCTATCCTAGGATCCCCGATTGGCAGGATAAAGGCAATCGGCGATAGCAGCAGCGGCGAGAGGGCGGACGAACGCCCCCATCTCCCGACGGCGTGCGCAGACGCACTCGAGTCTCGAGCATCCTCCTGCGAGCTCGACTGCAGCAATCCTGTGCAGGATGTGCGTGCCACGACAGTAGAGGGCAAGAGAGCCCGCGGGAGGGGTAAGTAGTCTGAAACACTGTGTTGGCATCGAGGCTGTAGATCTGGGGAACGCGTGTTCTCGGGGACCGGGGAGCAAGGTTCGTGTTCCGGCGGCGTGGTGGGCGGGGAAGGGATTAGTCGGGGTGTGAGAGCAGGGAGATCAATGGAATATAATAAATATCGAAAGTCCGACGGTTGGGACCTATAACGGTATACAGTTTGCCTTATCATGCGTTCTCACCGCCGCACCTTCATGCCAGTGCCACCCCTCCAGACCGTTCCATCCTGATTTGAGCGCCTCTCTTCTTCGCAGGTCCCTTCCGGGATTCTTCGAATAGCACCCCCAGTATGACCTCCCCGCCCTCCTTCTCGTTTTCCAAGCCGGCGATGCCAGGAGATGCCGTCTCGGTCTTGGTACTCGTAGAGGACTCCGCTGCGATGGCGGCAAAGTGGCCCGACGTTCGAGACTCCTACTTACCTAAATTGCTCGAGAACCTGCGTTCCGCGGACCCGTCAGTCCAGGTCTGTCTTGCACTCACCGCCATACTTCCACTTCTTACGCTCGCCTTGCGAATTTAGATGGAGGTGCGGTGGCTTGCAACGTCCTCAGCACCTGGGGCGTCGCCGCCGGTGGTCATCATGGATGCCGCCCAAGCCCGAGTGCGCGGCGACCTGCCACTCGGGCAGGCTAGCACCGCCAAGTTCTCGCCAGCAGTCCTCACGAACGCCATAAGTGTGAATGCCTGCGCTATACCTCTCGTGATGTATGTTCGACTTACTCGCCACCCAGATACTCTCGTCGGCGAGCCGGCGGCAAAACACCACGAGGCACCTCATCCTGGTAGCAGCGACAGGCCCGCTCACTCAAGGACCACTCAACGACGCTACTCCGTCCGGATTCGACGCATGGGACGACATCGCCGTTTTCCTGAAGCAGGTGATACTCTACACTCCACTCCATAGGCCACTCCATGCTGATCACGGGCTCATCAGCAATACATGCGGTTGCATGTCATCCTCAGCATCGGCGCCGAGATGAGAACATATCACGAGCTGTTCAAGAGATCGGTAGGCAACCTTTGCGAAGCAGCGATGACGCAACGCCTCACGAAGCGATTGTAGCTCCAGCTCCAAAACAACTCGGAAGTCCCAGCATGGTTCCCGGTGGACTCCCGACGATACTCTATCAGGCTCTCCGGGAGGCCACAATACGTGCGCGGATCAGGTGAGGGTGCCTGGGGACTTCCTCTCGTTTCATGACGTCCACTGATCCGTGCAATCTACCTGACAGCGGCTCTACCCGTCCAGCTCGTTCCGTCTGTCATTCCGGAGGATACATATAACAATCCGACCACGCCGGCCTCGTCGCCCCCACCCGTCTCTCCGCCCGAGACAGCGTCCACCCCGGGTTCCCCGTCGCTCTCGACATCCCCGGGTACGCGGAAGTCTGCCACCTCTCCGACAAACACCCGTACCCGAACTCGCGTCGCCGATCCCCCACAATCGCCTCCGACCGGAGAAGGCGGCGGGCTCGTCTCCTACCTCCAGCAGATGCACGGATTAACGAAAAAGAAGAGCTACGGTATAAAGGCCCCGAAGAAGACCTACGCGGACATTAGGTTACCCAACGCTGGTAGGCCGATCTTGCCTCGTCTGGAAGTGCCTCCATCCCAGTCCGACATCTACACCTACCCCACCTTCGATACAGTGCAGGGCACCGAGACACAGTTGCACGCTACTGAGCCGCAACTGCCCCCTCCGAGGCGCCATTCTGTCGATCAGCTCCCATCGGCGTCTCTGGTAGCGAGGACGAACAATGAAGATCGGAGAGCCCGTAGGCGCGGTCCATGGCTACCGATTGCACCCCTGGTATCGTCCACCCCATCGTCGCCAACGTCGACGACATCGCCGGGAACGCTCGCCGCTCTTCAAAGTCTTGCTTCCATGACCCCCCGCCTGCCGGACTTCGTCACGAAAGATCGCACGCCTCCTGGTGCCGCGGGCGCGACCGACCCTCGTAGTGCGTACCCAATGTCTTCCCTAGCGTCCTCGCCCCCTGGCGCGGGATACTACCCGGACAACGTTCAGTCGTGGCAGCAGCAGCAGGCATCAGTCACAACCTCCCCGATCTCCTCCGCGCCGAGTCCCATCCATACGGTCTCATCGTCCATGAGCGATGCTTCGCGATTCCGCACCTCGCCCCCTACTCCCCAACTCGTCGGCAGCGACTACACTAACGGCAGTTCGCCTCCGAGCAGCACAGCGGCGACCCCGCTCTCGCTCACAGCGCCGATGTCGGAGAGTGGAGAGGATCAGCCGTTCATCGTGAGTGCCGAATACGAGGCGATGGTCAACGCGCGCTTCGACGAGGCGGTTCGTTCTGGAGCCATGCACGCGAGCATGACCCCCGCCGTCCGCTCTGGCGTGCCTGTCTCGTCCACGCCCCCCGCGCAGACGTACACACCGAGCTTCGCTCCGGTGCAGGAGCAGCCCTTCTATCCTACCTTCTCGCCTGCCATGCACCAGCACATGATGTCCACGCAAGACAATGGCTACCCGATCTACCATCCTGTCGTTCACGCTGTGGGCGACTACCATGACCCGGGCAACGGGGGCTGGGACTACCCTGCCGCAGAGTCGTACATGCCGACCATGCAGGAGTACACTCAGGTGAACGGGCAGTGGTACTCTTCGTGATATAACCATGCACCTTCCCCGCAAGCCGCACGATGATCCCCCATCGCATCTACATACCTCTCGTCCTTGCTATGCTGCTACGTCTCGTTATCATTCGTGTACAACCTCTCGTCTTGCTGTGTATATTGCCCCTCGTCTTTGCTTCTATTTGCTCGCGGTCTCTGGTGTCGTCCGTCGTCCTTCCTTCCCCTTGTCTATCTCTCTCTGGTGGTACACATGGTTGAACAGTGGGTATATCACGCGCATGGTTCATGGCATATGGCACATGGTACGACGCATCCACGCTCTGCATGACTTCTTCACATCTGACAATTATACCCATGGCATATACCTACGTTACGTATGCTTTTAGCTCTCCGACATTCATTCCTCATTCGTATCCTCCTCTCCTCCTCTTATTCCGAACACCCTCCTTCCTTGCTCCCACACATCCCGCCTCCATCCTTCTCGTCGCATGCGGTCTTTCTTTCCACCTTCGTTCGCAGGTGCACTCCTTCCTCCGGATCTCCCTTAGGGCTGTAGGCGACGCTATTCCATGCTGTAATCTATGTAGCATATCTGCTTTCTTTTGCAACAAGGGAAGTTGGCTCTCGCACCCAGGCCGTCGAGGAGCTCGACCTCCCTCAAAGGCCGTCGTCATCCGAAGCGGCTTCCATGCGTCAAACGGCATATCGACCGCAAAGGCGATAACAACTTCCAAGTGACGAGTCCGACGGAGGCTCGCGGCCACTCAATCGCCCACAACCGCAAGGGGTCACTAGACAGCTGCGACTGTTTCATGTGAGCGACCCGAGCGCGCGATCCAACCAGTCATACACCCGGTCCTCAGCACTCGCCTACGGCACGGCCGTACAACTCTAAGCCATGTGCTCTTACCGTGCCCGTGGTCGCGGGATCCCGAGATAAAGGAATAGAGAGGAATCCGGGAAATCCACACCCATGCTGCGCCAATTTCATCTCCGACCGCCGAAGAAGCGAGGGCCTTCTTAGCCTTGGGGGCCTTCCAAGACATCTGACTCGCGAGTCCCGAGCCGGGTGTAGTGTTGCCGCAAGCTAAGCCGCTTACCTTGCAAGCTGGCCAGCTTGTGATGGGCTTGCCGCGCAAGCTCCGACAAGCAAGCGCACCAGTTCGGCTTGCTCGAATTGACGTATTAGGAAACGATAGACGCGGACAGTCCAAGGGGGGGCAGGAGGAAGGATTACGATCATGTACAGGTTGTAGTTCGCAAGAAACTGAGGACTTCAGACAATATATACGCCGGGTTACACCAGAACTACTCGTTGTGCAACAACTCCTCAAGTTCTTCATACTTTCCGGCCTTCAGTAGCTCGCGCACTGCGGCATCGGTAACCTTCCCCTCAATAGCGTAATCCTTCTCGTCTGCAACCAAGGATGACGTGAATGAAAGCCGATCCTGCTTGTATGCGAACTTGAGCAACTGGAGCTCAGCAAGCAAGTCCGGAGACATCTTGGTGCGACGTTGGGTGATAGTCTCCTTGCTTGAGGAGAAAACCTCCTCGCAAGGTACAGACGATGCCTGAGCCGGAAGAACGTCGAGAGCCACGGAGAACAGGAGGGGATAGACCTTTTCGTGGCACTGAGATATAAGGTTCAGTCAGAATTTGACATGATAGAAGCGCAACAGTGACGTACCTCCCAATGGAAGACGAGATCGAGGTCTTGCCCCTCGTCGGAGTCCATGTCAATGGTACCCTGATCGATGTACCGTTGAAGTTCATGCTCGGCGTTCATGCGGTCCGAACGTCGAGCGGCTTCTTCGCGCTTCTGTACTTCATCGGGAGAGAGTGGCGAGGCAGGTGTCGAATTGACAGGAGTAACAGTGGTCGGCGTGGTAGGGGGAGTGATGTCTGAGAAGTCTAGGCCGGACATGGACGTCGAGCGGCGTGACATAGAGCTCAAGCCGCGGAGGAGAGACACACCCTTGCGTTGAGAGATAGAGGCCGGGGCTCCAGCTGAATGCGAGCGTCCCAGCATGCGGGGTGGGGTCATGGGTGCTGAGGACGGGCCGGCATATGGAGCCGGGCTAGCGAAGGGAGTCCGGGTGACTGGTGCGCGTAGGGTAGCTGCTGCACGACGGCGGTGAGTTGCGAATGATGTCATCTGGAAGCTGCGCATTAGTAGGGCTCGACTAGTATCAAAAAGATGCCATACCAGGTCGAGCATCCACCCTCTTGCCGCCTCCATGTCCTCTCGAGACCAATGCTTCTCCATCCACTCGAGCTTGAAGATAGGGTTCAGAACTGTAAAGAACATATGTCAGCAGTCAATCGAGACGATAAGATGTGACGACATACTCATGGCAAGCGCGTATATACGAGTCTTGCGGGCGAGTTTGACGTACTTCTCGAGGCGATCGATTCCCGCCTGGATGTGGTGTGCCATCTCCGGGATCTTGGTTTTGAGGTTGTTCCATGACTCGATGGCGAGTTCGTACGCTGGGAGTGCCATGGAAACGGTCGGTGTTCGTGACGAAGAGAGTAGTTCTTGAGCGCCGTGAGGTGTCATAAGGATCTGATGGATGTCGGTGAGAACCCGGAGTTGCATCTGGGTCAGTGCATGCTCCGCGAGGTCGCTGTGATCTTCGCTCTGTAGGAATGTTCTGATAGCCTATAAGATGCCTCCCATTAGTACGGTACTACTAACAGAACATGCTAGTAAATGCGGTGCTGCACTTACAGGATAGAGTGACAGTGTACGTCCAACCATCTGGTGCGTTGACGACCATCGTGTATCGCTGTCACGTAGCAGCTGTCTCTCAGGCACCTGCACGCCAGCTCCCCAGAGGTTAGCGGCATTCCCTTGAATGATCGTTCGCCGCAGATCTGCACGTCGGGTCCCGGACCTACGGCATACTCCCACCAACTCGCGCACTGACTTGATGGGATCTGTCGCAACGGCACCCGAGTATGCGTAGAGGTAGCTCGGGAGTACGCCCTTGGCTACGAGCTCTGTGTGTGTACTCGCCGGAATGTTCGGATTGTCCTTGAGACTCTGGGTAATCGCCTTAACTGAGCGGTTGACAGAGTGGGGAAAGCATCTGCCAAGAAACCATGAGTGGTAATTCCGAACAAGTACTCGTGCAGTACATACCGGACACGGTTTCCATCCGAGCTGAATGTGATCCCTCTCGCCTCGAAATGATCTTCGAGGCCTTCCATCTTCGTATCATTGTTTGACGCGCTGTCCATTGTGATTGATCCAACCTGGTGTGTCCTCAAGTCAGCAGGTTGTGAAAGGGAACGGTGCAGTTACACCCACCTTGTTCTCGACACCTTCCTCCTCGAGAATACGGAAGAACGCCTCAGCGAGGTTGTCGCCCTTGTGGTGGCCTTCCAGATGCTTGAACGCAAGAAGCCGTGTCCGCAACGTGAGCCGGTTGTTGTCAGGATCCCGTATGAAGTAATGTGCGGTGACCGCCATGAAAGCGCGCAGGATGGGGTCGCTCCAAAGGTCCGTCGTAAACGAAATACGGCCTAGAGCTCGTTCCTGTCTGCATGTGTCAGTGGCGACACAACACCGCACAGTCTGAGCGGTGTTACGCACCCGCAACTCCTGACGGAGTTCTGTCTGGAATGTCTTGAAGTGTGTCTTGATGAGCTCGCGCAGCTTAGTTCGATGAGGGATGTCGTCGTCAGTGAGGTGTGCTGCGTCATACAAGAGCAGCTCCCGGAATTCTGTGCACTCCAGGCAGTGGAGCGACTAGGCATAGAACAGGAGAGTGAGCGATGTCGTGAGCCTGTGAGAGCGTATCCGAAGCGTACCTGGTCATCCACTACTACCCATCGGACCAGTAGCCATTCAAACCGTTCCTGAGAGAACGGCTCTTTCGAACCGGTTGTGTTGCTTGCGGTTGTACGGTCGTCATGTCGCTTGAGTCTGAGCGTGTCGACTGCGCGCTGGTAGACCTCGGGATGATGCTTCTTGAGGTGGCTGCGGACGGTGCTCGTGATGCCGTCGTTGTTCTTCCAGGTCTTCCATTTGTCACTGTCATACAACAACATTAGTACAGCTCGAGTGCGGACAGGAACTTTAGGCTTACTGCGGGCATGCCTTGCAACCGACGAACTCATTCTTGACATTGGTGGTAAGATGTGTGTCGCGGTCGTCAGGCGGTTCAGATGGCCTGCTCTCGGTGTCCAAAGGCCGCAACCAATACCACACATCGGTTGCAGCAGTTGAACTACGACTTGCTTCGGAGCTCTTGACTGGTTCTGTCGCCAGTAAGGTCTCCGTAGACGGCGCGGCACCCGGAATGTCCGGGATCGGTGCAGCAGGAGTCTGACTCGGAGCAGGGAGGATTGGTACCGGCGTAGAAATAGGACCTGCACCGCATGTTGGCGCTGCGAGGCGGTGGTTAGAGTTGACGTTGCGGGAGCGCTTTGCAGGAGGGGCGGACGCAGTTCGCAGACTTCCGCTTCCGGCTTTGCACCGGGGCTCCAAGTCCAGACGTGTTGACAACCTGCCCAGTTGCATCCTGAAGTGGTGGAGACGTGTACTGCACAAAGTTGTAGCTTGCTGAGGTCGCGGGTTAGCGAGATCAATACGCAGCCTTGGGAGTATTTGCTTACCTGTCCTGGAGGTTGCACGGCAGTCTGGGAACTTGAACCAGATGCATACGCGTTGCTCTGGCTGCTGCCTGCACCAGAAGCGTAACTAGCTGCCTGATAGTAGTCCTGAAGGCTCAATGAGACGTTGTCAGATCGCCAAAACCGGTGAACACTCACCTGAGGAGGCATGGGAACCGGTATATGTCTCCGAGGTGCGGAGCCATGATCAAACTGCCACTGAGGCATTTGCTGCGAGGATTCACCAGGATAAGAGCCATACTGGGAGTACGACGAGGTGGAGGAGTAAGCTGCAGGCTGAATCCAGCGGGAATAAGGGCCACAGCGACAGACATCGTGAGTCGGACAGTAACAGGATGGGGTAGTGGACATCGAGGAGTCCGTGCTCCTCAGCTCAGGAGTCAGGCCTCCCTTCGTACCTTTATGTAGCAGCGTACATTGTCCACCAAAATTGCACACATCGAACCATACTCACTTCCTATTCAGCCTCCAGCCAAAGAGAACGCGGCGGGCATTGAGGGCGGGCTTGGGGCGGGAGGCGGGGCTGCTGCCGGTGGAGACGCTAATAAGCGAGCTAGTAGGCGAGCCCCAATGAAACATCGAACGATTTCAAGGCCAAATAGATACTTTGAAGCTAGCAAGTGAGTCTACATTGTGCGAGCGAGGTGGTTTGTGAACAGATACGGTGGACGAGTGAATCTACGCGGGCTATGACGTCGGGATGCCTGCTTTCGGCGAGACGATTGTTCAGCCAATGGGATTCGTGGGATACTATGAGTCAGCAACTGGCAAGCTGTCCAAATGCGTCCAAGTTTTGATAAGTTCGCCGTGAGAACCAGTCGGACCAAGTAAGTTCCAAGCTGGCTTGCAGCTGGCGGCAACCACCTGATCATCACATCAAATGGGCTCTGTTAGCCCGTCAAGCGACCCCCCCTGGACAGGCTAAGGGAGCCTAAAGTGCCCCACGTCGCACACTGCCAATAATACTGCGAATAATTCGACCTGTTTCCTTGTAGAGTAAATGCTCCTCCCCTCCCCTCGACGCCCTTCGGCACTCCTCGGCAACGCCATCCCCATCATCCCCATCATCCCCCGCCGGCGGTTGGTAACGCAGGGCGCACTCGTCGGCTATGTCCTCCCGCCCGACCGCGCGCTCATCATCCCGCCAGCGCGCTCACCGCCTGCCGCCACCCAAGCCGCCGTTCCCGCCGTCCCAGACAGTGAGCTCACCTATCTCCCCTGTCCCTCGGCCGTTTCGCCCCGTTCTTGTCTCTATAGTGCAGTAGTTTCCGATGTGATTCCAGCAGTGTATGTAGAAGAGCAAATAAGAGTCGTAAGGCAGCAGGAGTAGAGGTACGCGCCAGCTGGCAGGAAGCGCCAGGCGGCAGTAGGCGGCAGTGCGCGGGGAGATGTTCCGAGCCACGTGGCACGCGGGGAGCTGCAGATCTAGCCTCCGGTGCCTGATCGGCGCCTTCTCAGCGCCACGCCACTGCGGCGGGACCTGGCGGGACGCGGCGGGGAGGGCGCGCTCTGCATCGCTGCTCGTACTACCGTTGCTCGTCAGGCAGGCACACAACGGCGTCGCTGCACAGCGCGATGGGCGCCACCATTCTGGCACGTAAGGTCATGCGGAGTATGGCTTAGTATGCAGATCCACTAACGCAACCTGGATGTTTAGTTAGTCCGCCTCATGTTTTGTTGAAGCATGATGCAGAGTCACTGCAACATATGTTTATCGATATCCCATCGACTCCTGCACGATGCTTTTTTCTTGACCAACCCACCATGGCCCCCGGAGGCGTATCTCGCAAGGTGAACATCGTCGGGCCATCGAGCGGTCCGCGCGGCTTCAAGCCGGCACTCGGCCGCGGCGCGAAGCATACCATGGGTATGCAGAAGATGCGGGAGGAGCGCGAGCGTGTAAAGCAGGAGTACGAGACTCTTATCCGCGGTGAGTAGTGCTTAGTACTTATCCGCGGCAGAGTAACTCATTCATTTGCAAGGTATGAATCCCCATAGCCGACGGATTCTTGCAGAGATGCGACGGGACCCCCAGGAGATCGTCGCAGATCGCGCAGCGGAGGTTGTGACTATCATGGGGAACGCAGACGACACCGACGGCGGCCAATGGGAGGATGAGCGCCCGGCTCCGGATGCTGCACAGATCTCCAACGAGGAGGCAGTTGCTTCTGCACTCCGCGAGCTTCTCGACGCTCGGTGAGCTCTAAACGTGTGTTCGGACCATAGTGCGGCGCGGATCTGATTACATGACCATACAGGCTAGGCTACCGGAAGTACAAGGATACTCGGACTTGGCGGCAGCGTATCGAAAATATGGACGCACGCTGGCAAGCCCTGATGCCCTCTATGCTGACAGCCTACTTGCAGTGGAAGTACGGCCACTGCGAACAGTCCGAATCTCCAGAGGAACCATCGGAGTATGATCTTCACGTAGAGCCGGTGGACTACTTCAATCCGCGCGAATCGGCTATTATCCGGCGATCTTCGAGCCAGAACCCGGCGGAAGCGCTTGTGCTTAAGGGGTACCTGGGTTCAGTCCCCGATCATCCATCTATCGTCATCTCTCTCGACACTCTAGAACTCTTCTACGACATCCGCCGCTTCAAACCCTCCTTCAGCGTGGAAGCATTCACCAAAATGGTGTGCTACAAGTATGTGGTGAGTACTTTGAGTAGCTCGAGCAGCAGATGATGTCATGCTCACTACAACGCCCGCAGATCCCGTACCGGCGGCGCTATCGCAAGGCAATTTCCGATGCGTTTGATGTGTACCTGACTCTCATGGAGTCTGTACACGTGAAGGTCCAGGCTGCGCTCGGGCGTGGCACGCGCAATTGGCGTCCCCGGTATGCATGCCCCGCATGCAGCTACAAGGTAGGTCTTGATGTGCGTTCGTGCTCTCTGTCAGATGATATCTCACTCATTCTTCTTTCTGCATAGACGGCCGAGGAGCCAAGCTCGCTATACGAGCGCATGTACGTCATGGACGGCAACAATTCGTTGAAGCGCGTGGCGCCCTTCGGCAATCGGAAAGTCGGCGATACTCGAACATTTGCCAGTGATTACTTCATCCCCCCACATGTCGTCGACAAGTTCGCGAACGAGGTGAAGCCTCGGCAATCTCAGCCCCACGTCGAGGTGCCTGACTCCGTCGATCAAGATCCTGACAGCGATCTGGAGGAGCCTACAGAAGGAGACCCAACGGACGGCGCGCCGGTGTCCGCCTGTGCAAGCAACTGGAAGGCGGCTGCTTCGGACGAGAAGAAACGTATGTGGGCGATCTTCGAGGAGACGGGTGTCTTCGCAGCTGCATGCCGACATGGGTTTGTCTTGTGGTTGATCGACCAGATACGCAGCGGCGAGCTGTAAGTGACGCAGTACATAGCATTGGAACCGTCATCATGCTGACCACACTTAAGCGCAAAATACCCGCTTGCCATGACTGATGCGATCATCACTGAGATCGCCGAGGCCATCATCTTGGCGTTCGATATCGGCTGCTCCTTCAAGGTCACGCTCATGAACAGCTCTCTCGGACAGGCGTTCCAGGCCCTCGGCTCGCGCATGACCGTGAACGCATTCCACGGGTACTCCCATTCCTACCCCTGCCAGCTTCGAAATCACCCCAATATTGTTCGCGGCATGGGTATCGAGGATCTCGAGACCATGGAACGCGTCTTTAGCGCCTCAAATCAACTCGCCTCGGTGATCCGATATGCATCCGCATATCGCCGGCATCTGCTCATTCACATGTTCTTCCGACAATGGGACGAAGAGAAATACGCGAACCTGGGAGCCTTCATGTACAACAACTACGTGCAGGCCCTCGACATCATCAAGTCGAAGAAGCCCGTCCTGGAGGAGTCGATGGGTCTCCTCAAGCTGTCGCACGAGGAGCTCGATAGGCTGGCGAAGGAGGAGGCCTCGTACTTCGAGACTCTCCGTGATGAGTCGCCGTGGGACGTGCACGCGATCGCTTATGTCGAGGCGCTCCAGGAACTCCGAGCCGCTAAGTGAGAATCATCTGCTTCCGTTAAGGTTGAATTCTGATCGGTGCCTGTAGTTCCGAGCTCGGGAATGCGGATCACGCGTTCCTAATGTCCATCCCGGAAAACTATCAGTGGCGCGCCCCGCAGTCCGGTCCGACGGACTATTACCGCGAAACCTCCGCCACCCGCAAGCTCGAGACTCGACGGCGCGAGCTGGAGGACAAGGTGCGCCGGCTGACTTCGCAGGTCATCTCGTACGAGCTCGTGCTGCACGTCAACCGTCGATGGCAGCCGGGAGATCGCGAGTACGAAGAGACGACGAAGTACATCGCGACCCGCAATTATCAGCGGGCGCTCGGAAGGCTACAGCGCCTGGTCATCCAGCGGCTGTTCGAGTTGCATAAACTGAACGTCTCTCAGACCGGTATGTGAGCGACAACTGGTTGCGAGAAGTCCTGACAATCTTCGCAGCCTATCGGATGCAGACCCATATCGCGAAGAGCTTGCAGAAACGGTGCAAGGCAATTCGCACGGCTGTCAAACAGTACAATGCCGCCGCCGCCGCCCTCACGCCGCCTCGACCGGAGCTGAATTGGGATGCAGTATCCCATTTCAGCTTCCTTGAGGAGTTCAGCTTACTGCAGGACACACGCAATGACATCCGAAGCAAGGCGTGGGCTCAACCGCTTGTGCGCGAGACCATGCGGACGGCGAACAGAGTCACACGCGCTGAAGAAGAGCTTGTGAACGTCAGTCGCGAGGCTCTGCGGGTGCATACGTCCATCAGAGACGAGGACATCTTGTTCTCCGATGTCCTCAGCAAGCTCAAATCTAGTGACGCGCTTCTGTATGGCGCCGTGAATGACTGGTGCCGCCGTCGACGCGCCGTCAATGCCCATCTTCTCGCCCATCTCCTCCGACTCTACGCCCTCGAAGGATACACAGGGATACGTGGACCAGGGACTCACGTCGGGCCTGCACGGGAGCAATTCCCGATGCCAGATGGTAGCTCCGATTCGGCTGGAGAGGACGTGGACATGGACCCGCCGCCTCCACCTTCCTCAGACATTACCCCGGTTCCTCCCTCCGCGACTACCCTGGAGCACCTCGCAGTAGCAGAATCATCTGCTCTTGAGCTAGACGAGCACGAGGAACCCGTTGGGGTGGAGGAGGATGCTGATGGAGCGGTCACAGACCTTATGGAACACATTGCGAACATTGCTGTAGTCATGTAATCTTGCCTCAGAAGTTATTGATGTGATTCTGCCAACGTCTGTATAGCCTCACAAGCTAGTGCGACATCGGTTATATAGCTCCCCAAGAGATGGCGGTGTCAAACGGTCAAGAACGTTGTCATTCCGTAACTTCGGCGGACAGGGCGCCCCGCATACAGGTCAGTCTCTTTGGCATAAAGTGCTATGACTACTTCAAATTTGCTCGGATAAGGCTCGGACTTGGTACACGCATAGCCCAGACTACTAGACATATTGCAGGCTTGAACCGAGGGCACCGGAGCGAAAGGAGCATGGGCAATGCGGCGAGCAGTCCAGGCGGACGAAGGTTTGAACTGCTCACACGGATGAGTATTATTGGAATTGCATAGCGTACAGTTACACGTAAAAGATACGGCTTGTACAGTATATTCCTACAGCATGTAGGCGATATTTGCATATTTTTGCGAGGCGGCCGGTTGAGGGAGCAAGCCAGGAAGCCGAAATGAAAGCCTTACGGAAAGCGCGGATTTGGCACATTTGCGCGTGCATCGCGTTCATGCATTCGAAACTCTGAACGGCACATGGGCGTCATCACACCTCTTCCTCTGATCCCCACCTCCTCGCTTCCTCAACCTTCAGTACACCCTTCCGATCACCTCGATCATGGTCGCCAGCAACTCAAGCACGGAGGAGAAGTACTTCTGGTGTGTTCTAGGGGGCCCGATCGAAGACCAGGGTATATACGAGAATCAGCGGTACGCCCGCCCTCCTACTTCCCATGCAATCGGTTCTTTGACAGAACCTTAACAGCCCACCGGGCATCGGTCTCAATTCTGTCAAGGAACTCTTTCCCATCGTCGTGACGTGCAAGAGCAAGGCGGATGCGAAGGTCGTCAACGATCTGAACACCGATTTGGCGGGGTACATGGCCAAGAATGACTATGTCGCGCTCAAGAGCCTGTTCCGCCACGATCTCAACATACGCAACCTCCTCACGCACTGCGCAAGATTCCAGGCCATCGTACGAGGAGCACAGACTGGGATATGGGCCGGGTTCAATTGGTACGCACACAGATACATTACTCATCGCTTACAGACTTCTAATTCGCATTCATGCAGGGACAGCTCCTTTGATAGCTTGGTCGCCGACCACAAGCGGTACCCCAAGTGGAAGGCGTTTGGCTCATTCGCCGACGCCCTCCTCTTCATGATCGACAAGGAGCCGTATCGCAGCCAAGGTCGCCCCCGGCCGCCGCCTCTAAGAAGATTGCTGCCGGCGCCCCTCCTCCCCCTCCTCCCCCTCCTCCAGCCAATGCCCCCGCCCCGCCTACTGCGTCAGAGAGGCCGGGAACCCCGTTGCGCGGTGCCGCGATCCCGCCCACGACGCCGGGCGCCGCGCGGGCACAGTCATTGTTTTCGGCCGCCCCTTCGCCCAACATCACGGTTAACAGGGGCGGCGCGGGGAAGGCGAAGGAACCCAAGCATGCCGTAGACGACGGGGCGCCGGAGGGGGGCCGCGCGCAGGTTATTCTGGCCACCATCGGCGGCGTAGAACCGCCCCAGCCTTGTCCCGTGGAGACGACGGTTCTGTCCAAGCAATGTAAGTTCCGCGTGTGGCAGTTTCAATATCCGAATCTGACGTTCATTCAGTCGCGCAGATGATCATGGCAGCTCTTCCCGATGAGACAGCAGGCCTCCGGGAGCTTATCCGCCCGCTCCCATGTCACCATCCCCGTGGAGAAGTGCTCACCCCGTTGACTTTCGGCGAGGCCGCTGATCGCTGGCTCGATGACCACGACATTGATCCCTACTTCTACCTCACGATCCTCCAGGCGAGGATCTACAGCGTCAATGCTCGGGCATTTGGCAACGCGTTGAGGGCTGAGCTGGGGTGGTACCGCGATGAGGGTGAGGAGCTGTGGGGGTTAATCCGCCTCCCCACCTTCTGAGACCAATGGCCAGCGTTCTCGATGTTCATCTGTGCTGCATGTATGTATACTAGCTGAATATGATTCCCGCGCATCTCTACGCATCTCAGTGGTGTCCTAGACACCATGTATCTCTGTCTGAACATGAAACACATGTCCTATCACGGTCACGTGAGCTTGTTGACTGAATTCAGGGAGGGGCATTCTCCCAGGTACGCAGATTTCCTTCTCCCAGCATCTCACGCCTGTCCAAAACCTGTCCGATTCACTCTTGCTTCCTCGCAACTCATCACATTCCCGAAGCCTTCTCGCGATACATGCCGACACTCAATGAACACGGGGTGCTCAAGCTACCCAACAAGGAGCGTACGACCGGCGGCCCGCGTACCCAGAACCCTGGCCGTGCGCGTCGGCAGTATGTCAAACCTTCCGAGGAGGACGCGTTGAGGAAGAAGGCGGAGCGCGGCGAGCGCACTGCTCGGTTTGACGCAGCCGTTCTCACCGCCCGCGAGAAGATTTGGGGAATCATGGAGGAGTTGCACGACAAAGTTCCCGAGCACACGGCGGAGTGGTTCTACACCTACATGATGCAGCAGCCGAAGTACACGACCAATCAGCGCGCCATCTCTCAATGGCAAGCGTTCTTGAGTCTCGAGTTGGAGAAAGTCAATCAAGGTGCGTCTCATTACCGCCCTCACGTGTCACGCCGCGTGTACTAATACAGGTTGGACTACTGAAGACATCAAGGAGACGGACGGCGAGAAGGCACCCCTGGAGCGCGTGAACAACCAGAAGCGCACCAACACTTTGAAGACGCGCTGGGCCCAGATGTCCAAGGAAGAGAAGCACGCGCTCACAGCCGAGAGGGTCGCAGAGCTCGAACAACGGCGCTCCGATCGTGCCACTGGAGTGCGCAATCTCCCGCTTGCGCAGTTCGCTGACATACGCGAGACGGTCTACTCCATGTTTACCGACGTAAGTGCCAGATTGACATGGTGCCTGGCCTGTACTGACACCGACCCTTCACAGATGCAGAACCTTCGTGATCGCACCGGAGTCGAAATATTCGCGATGGTGGTGCGCGGCGAGAACACGGCATACAACAAGCCCGTCGTACACTACTCTAGCGACCGCGTCAAGAACTTCTTTGAGACGCTGTGCAGCGGGACGCTATGGGACATAGCGTGCCGTTTAGAGGCATGTTGCATCGGGGGCTTCGATGGTACGTACTGTGGACATTTCCGCCATTGAAGGCTTCCTACTGACCTTTCCATTCATCAGAATTGGTTACCAGCCAGAGCGAGAAGACACTGCTTCTCAAAGCGCAGCTCGCCGGCCTCATTATGGCGAAATTGAGTAAGTACCGCCTTCCCACCGGGCTGTGAATAGAAGCTGACTGCGACTTCTCGCATTCTAGGAACAGCATGCCGGCGTGGCGAGCCCCGCCGGATGTTCTATTCGAGCTTCAACGAGCAGATCACCCTGAAACACGGTGTGATTCTGGAAAATTGGCCCATCCAGAAGTTCGACAACCCCAGTAGTCTGAGCCACCTCGAGGCAGAGGTTGTGCTGCGCGCGCTCGAGAGCGGCGCGACCAGGTTCCGTTCACTCAGCGATGACGAGTGGGCAACGTGGAGGGCTCAGTACTACAGCGTAGCGGCGCCTTCCCTGAATGCCGCGAACAACGACACTACCGTCGCCTCTGGCCCGTCGAGCTCGGCCGCCCCATCTGCCATCGTCCTCCCTGACGCCGCCGAGCAGTCCGAGAGTGGCGCGGTCCCATCAGAGTTGTCTGAAGAGCCATCCAGCGGCGACAAACGACCCCGGGACGCAGACTCAGAGCCACAGGGCGGCGCGCAGAAGAAGACATGTACCGAACATGTCGCTGCGCCGGCTGCAGAGACGCCTCTTGGTGACAACTTCCTTAACTCCGCCCCGCCAATGCCAGGAGACGTCTTCAAGCCCCCGAAGAAGCGTCAGCAGCGCTCCGACAAGGGAAAGTCTAGGAAGAAGAAGGCGGCCACCATCGATGAAAACTCGGCGGCGGTTCCAGAGCCAGCAGCCGCCACGCAAGCTAACCGCCCCAAGCCCAAGCCGCGCGCCGTTCGTAAGCCCCGTGAGACGACAATGTCTGTCCCGGCAGGCGCGTCGTCCACGGCCGCACCCTCACCTGTGCCGTCCACAACGTCTTCGTCACCGGCCGCGGCACCTGGGCCAGCTTCCCCACCCACCTCCTTCTCGCTCGCTTCCCCAGCTGCGCCCGCGCCCACGCCGGTCTCATCCTCTCCCCTGCTGGTCTCATTCACGCCCCCGCCGGTCTTGTTCACACCCGCGCCGGTCTCGTTCACGCCCCCGCCCATGTCGTTCGCACACACGTCAATCTCGTCATCGCCCACCCAGGCTCCCATGGTATTCTCTGCCGCCTCTGATCTCGCGCCCGCCCCCACCACTTATGATGTCTTCTCCTTCCCACCTGCTGCCGACTTCTTTGCCCCGACGCCCTGGCCCACTGGTTCTCAGGCTTTCCCTACTGCATCTACATCTACTGCTGCATTCCAAGCCTCCCAGAACATGTCCTTCCCTCCAGGAGGAGGGATGTTCTGACATTGTGTTGTGCATGCATGTACTTTGTGCTTAGAAGTCGCCGCCGCCAGTACTTACTTTGTACTCACTTAGTACTTATCGCCGCCAGTACTTACCAGTACTTACTTGGTGCTTAGTACTTACTGCTATTAGTATATAAGTATCTGTAATGGCCTTACATTGTTACTTATCTGTAAGTACTGTTACTGAGGTTCACTGTCTGAATACTAGTGTGAATGATTGCGGGCCAGCGCCGCCTGATAGTGTCTCCAGTTTACTCACGCACAGGCACGTACACGACGAGCAGCGACGCAGCGATGCAGAGCGCGCCCTCCCCGCCGCGTCCCGCCAGGTCCCGCCGCAGTGGCGTGGCGCTGAGAAGGCGCCGATCAGGCACCGGAGGCTAGATCTGCAGCTCCCCGCGTGCCACGTGGCTCGGAACATCTCCCCGCGCACTGCCGCCTACTGCCGCCTGGCGCTTCCTGCCAGCTGGCGCGTACCTCTACTCCTGCTGCCTTACGACTCTTATTTGCTCTTCTACATACACTGCTGGAATCACATCGGAAACTACTGCACTATAGAGACAAGAACGGGGCGAAACGGCCGAGGGACAGGGGAGATAGGTGAGCTCACTGTCTGGGACGGCGGGAACGGCGGCTTGGGTGGCGGCAGGCGGTGAGCGCGCTGGCGGGATGATGAGCGCGCGGTCGGGCGGGAGGACATAGCCGACGAGTGCGCCCTGCGTTACCAACCGCCGGCGGGGGATGATGGGGATGATGGGGATGGCGTTGCCGAGGAGTGCCGAAGGGCGTCGAGGGGAGGGGAGGAGCATTTACTCTACAAGGAAACAGGTCGAATTATTCGCAGTATTATTGGCAGTGTGCGACGTGGGGCACTTTAGGCTCCCTTAGCCTGTCCAGGGGGGGTCGCTTGACGGGCTAACAGAGCCCATTTGATGTGATGATCAGGTGGCGGCAACACTAGCTGAGGTAGGCTATAGATGGCAACGAATTCCGCCGTGCCGTCGACGGGAAGCCCGAGTGCGCGTAGCAGAGCACTCCTCCGTCTTCGAGGCGAACCACAACTTGAACCAGGCTGGGGTCCGCGAGGGCAGTCTCTCCGAGCGGCGAGTAGGTCTTTGCGGGATCGGAGTCCTCTGCCTTCTAAGGCGTCTTCTATCCCTCTATCCGTACCGAACCCGAGGCTACGCCGTCCTGTGGTGTCTGTGGTCGGGTTTCCTCCGCGTCGATTTGGCTGTGCGCGGAGCACGCCGCCTTAATTGAAGAGCCTGTGCTGTTAGCGCACTCCCGATGACGGAACAATATCGCTGAGTGTGCTTACCTCGTGCTGACGCGTATCAAGGCCCGAGGTGGCATCAAGAAGACCCGGCAGGATCGGCTGTGATTGGAGATACCGCCGCGGTCAGTGCCTCAGCGCTTCGAACGAGAGAGCCGAGGTACAAGGTTAAGCATGGCACGTCGACCTTCGAGGGGGCGAGTGGTGGCCGTTTGGAGAGACTACAGCCTGCCATGACACTAGTTTTAGTGGGGAGATAGGTTGTTCAGCATGCGCGACACGAAATTGGACTAACCACAGCTCCGTTAATTGCCCAGCCGGTGGAAGGTCTCCGAAGATCAGTTGCGTTGATGCAACCGAATTCATGCATCCGGCATGATGTTTCTCCGGTTATTTGCTTGCCTCCGTCCAAGGTCGTGCACAGGCATGGTTACGGCGATACGACACCGACAAGTCCCGGTGCGGCTGCATGCGCTCAGGAAGCGTTGAGTTTTTACAGAAGCGGAGGTTAACCACATAGGTAACATACTTGGTGTATCAGGGTAATGCTGCCCAGCGCGACGAGTTGCAGTTGGGAGGAGGATAAGATTGTTTCTTTCGCCATCCTGCGCCTATGGCACCACGTGGCGGTAGGTGGCGGAGCGCTTTGAGGTTCGACTAGGTTTGCTCTTTCCCAGGCTGGTCCTCTCCTCCTCCTCCCGCCTCCCGGCCGTCGTACGGACACTGACCCCCCAGTTAGGATACTAGGCTGACAGATGCAACCGTTCGAGCCCTCTTCCCCAACGAAGCTGTGAATTATGTTCAAGCACTCGCGCCGTCGTTTCAAGGGACTTGGTCACTTGTCACTGTTGGGGCTGGACGTCGAACGTGGCACGACGCCTACGGTACGATTTTCTGTTCCTGGGGTGTAGGCCTCTGTGGCTATATCATGAGCACATATACCGTACTTGTGGATGCAGTTCTCGATTCAGGCATACTCATCTAACCCACTGGCATGGTATACTCGAGTTCCTTACTGTCCCAGTGCGTCCCCCAGGTTTCCGACAAAAACATTCCGCAGGAGCCTGTATGGAGGAGGAATGCAGACAGCAGTGACAATTGAGTTGTCCTCATCTTTCAACGTTCGTCTGCCTTACTGACGACTAGGTCACCGGGCCCCCTCTCCCCGCCTCCCCCCTACTCAGCACGCCCCCATGCATGATCCACTGTCTACTGTCACCACACGCCCAGTCCGCAGGCATCCCATGAATCCATCCGTCTTACGCGCCTTTGCAGCAAGCTGTTACCGTACGGTCCCTTCACGTTGTCCACCCCATCCGCATCCGAGTCGTTCAATAGGTGTGCCGACATCGCTCGGGCTGTCTGGTACTCGCAACCCTCCCAGAGCTCGTTCTACTAGCCAAGGCAGTTGGATCTATGTCAGCGACCTCGAGCCTGAATATAGACGTGTCTGTGAGTTTCTATTATCTTCTTCTTCGTCGGAAACACCTTTCAGATCGTCAAGCACTTAGCAGTGGTATATTCATCCAGAAGGCCATCGTTGGCAGCGGCCCAGACGTACCCGTGGCCGCCCCCTCAATCATCAGGTTTCCCCTTCTGTGATCATCCACAGCTCCCGAGCCCACCTCCACGCGCGACAGCGTCATTGTCTGGCCGTACCTCGTAGGCTCCGCCTTCCCCAAGGCCACTGTCGGCGAGCCCGCAGCCTACTCATTCCTCACCAAGCCCCGTCGAATGGACTACCCTGTAGTTTCCACAACACCTCAAAGGGCCCGTGTACGAACATCGGAAGATCCTGCCTTTTGGAGAGCTGGCCGTCGAGGAGCGCTGTCATGCTTCATCTTGATTCAAAGATTAATCGGATGTCACGCAGATGAGCTTCCCGTAGACCAAACACTCCTGAGTATCGCCCATATGCTCGTGAATTGATGAAGGAACTGTGCTTACTCACCGGAACCCGTGCTGCTTGAAGGACGGCGGCAAAGTACCACGTCCTGAAGGCTCGTACATAGCATGTTCCTCGGAGGGCCATCCTCGTACCAGCATACTGCACCTCGGGAGGTTCATGATCGTATTTGCCAGTCGATAACGTGAATCTAAGTGAAGGTTACATGAATGGGCGACGTATATCCGCCGCAAAGAACGCCCATATGTCCGAGGGCCGCCTGATATCGTACGGTGCAAACGAAGACACCCTACTCACTATGCCTGCTGGATGAGTCCTATCTGGATCGCTTTAATCTGCAATGCCTGCACTCGCAACCCCCCGTCAGCTGCGTGTGTCCAAGACATGCGACATGCACCTTACCAAAGACTTCGACAGGAAACGCGATAGCAAGAAGTCCCCAGTCGCGAACCAGAGCTGCAGCGCATCTTCGGTCAGCAGCACGTCGCGCCCCACGAGGGAGAACAGGCGCACGTACCCCCGGGTGCCCGCACGGCCGATAGCTGCCGTTGACTTCGCCCTCGTCGTCCAGCCCAGAGACTGGACCAAGGCGCTTTAAAACGTTCTCGTCAAACAGGTCCGCATTCGACTCCCGGATCGTCGCATAGCCCGTCCTGTACATGGAGTCTCGTCAGTGAAGGCAGACGATGCGATAGCTGGAAGGACGTACGCGAACACGACCAGATCGGCGCTCAGCTCGGTGTCGTCTGTGAGGACAAGTCCGCTCTCCGTGAAGCGTTGCACGGAAACGCCGCTCTTGACCTTGATGCTGCCATTCCCGATCAGTTCTGCACCACCCTTGTCAAGCCCTGTTGGAGAGTAGTCGTCAGAACCATTCAGGCGTATAGCGAAGGCAACATATGCTTACAGAAGCCTGCAGAAAAGGCGAAGTCGATTAGCGAGCCAGAAGACGCGCGCTGCTGAGCAGAGACCTACCTCCGCCCTTCTCGTAGTAGAGAAGATACGCGCCCTGGCCTTCAGGGCCCATAGTGACGTTCAGCCCGCCCTTGCGCAGATTGTCGTGCAGGTCCTTGTGAGCGTCGATGATCGCCTGCCGGTCGGCGATCGCGAGCTTCTTCATGAGCGCGAGCGGCACCGTCATGAACTTGAAATCCGAGATTTCGAGCGGCTCGTCCTCGGGCCACTTCTCGCGCTGGAAGTCGTTCACAAAGTCGCGCGCAACGACACAAGTCGCCGAGCGCTGAATCATCGTCACGGACTCGGCGCCCTTGAGGACGAGGTCCTGGCAGATGTCGATGGCGCTGTTGCCAGCCCCGACGACCACTGCGCGCTTGCCGGCGAAGTGCGCCCCGCCGGGGAAACGGGAGGAGTGCACGATCTGACCCCGGAAGAGCTCGGCGCCGTCGATGCTGGGTATGACGGGGCGACCTGCTTGGCCGGTGGCCATGACGATGTGCGACGGATGCAGACGGAGCTCAGTGCCGTTCCGGATGACGGTGACGTCCCATCGACCAGAGTTGGCGTCGTACTGTGGCCGCGCCTTGAGCTCGGTGCTCATCCAGACGACCAAGTCTTGAGTGACGGGGTATTGCTCGAGCCAGCTGGAGATCTTGTCTCGCGGCGTAAGCTCGGGCCAGGTTAAAGGGTATGGTTGATACAATACTGCGGACGGAGCCAGTCGGTGAGTATGGATCGCAAGAAAGAGCGGACCGTTGACGTACGGGTATGCTGTCTGTTGATACTGTGCAGAGTCAGTGTCGGGTATCGGAGTCGCCAGTTGTCGCCCAGGCGCGCGTTTCGGTCGATGACCAGGGACGAGATATTCATCTGCTTGAAGCGAGCAGCAATCTGCAGACCAGACTGTCCTGCGCCGACTGTGAACAACTGCAGTATCAGTTTCGGGTACACATAGCGGATATACACACACGACAAACCGATCAAAACGTAGGGATCCGTCTCCACGTCTCGGACCCACTCTGCGTACTCCCTGTCGACGTCGCGCCCGCGGACGCCAGTGACGTCGTCGCGCAGAGGAAGCTTGCTAAGCTCCTCGTGCCCGTGCAGGTCGTAGAGCATCAAGAGCACAGTAAGCGCGTGGAAAGTACCATCGGCATCCGGAACTAAACGGGCGTGCCCGCGACCGTGACCGTGAGGGAGCTCAAAGACGAAGCCGAACTCGACACCAGTGCTACCCTGCGTGCCAGGTACGGTGAAGCTTCGAGGAGCTAGCGCTGGTGAGTCGTCGAGTTTGACAGCCGTGACCTGTCCCATCCGGAGGGACCCCGAGAGGTAAGCAGCGACCTTCTCTTGCCCTTCAAGAGTACGCAAGTCCCAGGTCAGGGCAAGAATGTCGCGCAACCATCCGTTGGGAAGGAAGAGAGATGTGACAGCGGCGACGTCAGCATCGTGGAGAGCTACGCCAAGAGCCGTTATCCACTCAGAGGCTATGCGGTGAGGATCGAGCGCCATGGGAAGCTTGGGATGGAGTCTCAGATGTTCCGATGATCCCTGAAGTCTCCTGAAGTACTTAAGGGACGAGCAAGCGCCACTGAAAGAACCATAATCAGCGTGGGCATCACATCGAGTTGAGATGAGATTATACTAACCCTTCAGCGATCTTGCCACGCTCCAGCTCTGGGTATGGGGACAAAGTTTTGCAGGGCGACTTAGGCAAGTGTGAACGCTCAGCGGTATATCTAGGGCCGTAGTGCGGGAACGTGCGTGCGTGGATGTTACTCTCCATCGACGGCGGTATTGTGATAGTACGCCGGTTGTTCATGGTACAAGCTTACTTTGAAGACAGTGTTACACGCCGGCGGGGACCGGATAGTGGGAAATGTCGTTTTTGGGACTGCGGGATGAGAACCGTACGGGAGAACTATCCGGACTAGCTTGAGGGCAGTCTTGTGAACCACGGCATCTTCGGATGTCATAAGCGCTGGTCAGACCAGAACAAGACTGAAACCTACTCACGCCGCAGATGACGACCTATTCATTGCGGCCTGCGCTCTTGTCAGAGAAGCGTGGCAAACACGAGGTCTGAAGCAGGAGGTCGAGCTGTCGATCATCCTGGCATTCTTCTGCTCGCCGACTGTCGGACGCGAATAGACGACTGTTGAACATTATAGCGTTCGCAGACGGGCCAGGATCACGCTAACGACGCGGATCTCAGCTTGCGGACTGTTGTCAGACGAAGACAGATCACTCACGCTAGTGCTACGATAGGATCGTGTATACTCAGGGCGTGCAAACGAGAGCGGCGCCCGGGCGAAGGCACATCAACAACGTTGGGAGTAGGCGTCGATGTCCGGGGATAAGGGGCGGATGTTGTTACTTCTCTCCGCCGACTGACGTCAGGAACATACTGAGGAGCAAGTTACCACCTCAAGGGGCCGTAATCGACTCGTGGACCGTGGTGTATCATTATCCAGTAGTATCCAGTGCACAGACAACGCCACACGGGTCGCACGTCCGGTGCAGGCAGGTGACTTGCCGCCCTCGGATACTGTGCCTGGTCCGCGACAACCAGATATACTGTTATGGTCCGTTCGTGTCAATAGGGAAACTGACAACAATAGATCTGATACGAAAAAACGCGCCTCTGCTCAGAAGATATCTCTGGCTGTCCAACGAGATAGATTCGAAGCCATGCCGTCAACTTCTCGCCTTTGAGGCAGCATTGCATGGAAGCGTGCATTAAGGAGCACAGGGTGCAACTTGCAGAACGCGTGTTGTCGTCCTCTCGGGAGAACTTGTGTAGCATCTAGTGATTGCGCACTTGTTAGACTCCTCGCAGCGCCGCCGCGGATCGAACATAGTGATCCTGCGAAGGAGACCAAAATACAGCCGGCGCGCGGTGATTCGCTGGTTCACCATCTCTGCAGCCTCCCCTGAGTCCTGTTTAATGGAAAGTACCCAGCCTCTGCAGAAGATGCGGTCATGACGCACGTCAATCCCAAAGACAAAGGTTTGAACATACCAGCGGCCAGTACTGTATATCAACCCCATCGCCGATGCATGTTCGCATCTTCCAGCGGATAGTGGGCAAGTAACCCTCTTTGAAACAGATCAGGCTCATCCTTTGCATTCGTTGACATAATACGCTTTCGATGCACGAGGTGCAGACAACACGTTCATATGGAAGAACTCAAGAAGGAGGAGGAGATTCCAGGAGAACTAGAGAGGCGCCCCGCGGCTGAGCCCCGAGCGGCGATATGACCGCCGCCACGTGGCTACTCCACCAGCGTCTTCAATTTGAATAGCGAGTAAGTAGAGTAATTGACTTGTATCCCGAAAACTACCAGTCTCGTCTCGGCGACCTGTTCATCACTTCCGTTGTGCTCAGGAGGACTACTCGATGTAAGTACTCTGTCTGAAAACTCCTGTCTAACTGAGACTTATCCGTGCATCCGGAACAGGCTACAGCGTACTATGCCAGTGGGCCCGGGCTTCCGATCCAGCACTGTACTTATGTCAAGGGTTCAAGATGTCAGGTAACTTGTCAGGTATGTCGAACCAAGTTCCAAATGCAACTAGACTTCCAATTTGTTTACGTGTTGCTACTGCTTGTCTGGTCGCAGTATGTGTTCTATTTGTACAGTAGGTTTGATGTCCTCATTTACTTCTACGTCGTCGTCTGTCAGCGTCACTAACGGACGAGCATCTCACTGTCAGCCCGAGCACCATGCCCGAGGGCAGTCATGACGATACGCAACTTCCATGATGATTTTCATACGACCCACTGCAACGGCAAATCTCACACCCAAGCATGGTACGCTCACATGCCCGACGCTGCCTGGCCAGCTGAGCAAGAGACGGACTCGCTGTCTCGGGCACTGCCCGTGTACCTATCTAACGCCGGGTACTTCCTCGAATTGATATAAAGCGTGAGCTCTTCGTGTGAAGGATACAGACTTCGATTCACGCCCCTTATTGATATGTCCTCTACCGCCCTCTCAAAGAAGCTTGTCCTCGTCATTGGTGGGACTGGCGCACAAGGCCTGCCCGTCGTCGATGCCCTACTCAAGCCGTCGCCTGATGGCTCTTCATCTCCATACCTCGTGCGTGTTCTCACTCGGGACACGACCAGCGCCCGTGCCCAGGAGCTCGTGGAGAAGGGCGTCGAGGTTGTCAAGGGTGAGTTTCCCTTGGCGTTCCTCTATTCAGATTGCTAAGCCGCATGCCTCCCGCAGGTTCCGTAGATGACTTCAACAGTGTGCTCGCTGCCCTGGAGGGCGCATACGGGGCCTTCGTGAACACCGACAGCTTTACGCTCGGGGAAGAGAAGGAGATCTTCATCGGCATGCGCATTTTCGAGCTCGCAAAGCAGATCGGAACACTGCAGCACTACGTATGGAGCGGGCTGGACTACTCATACAAGGTTCGTCGGATCACTCGTTCGCTCGTATCGCAACTCCATGTCTGGCCTACAGAAAGGAGGGTACAACCCTGCCTATCGCTGCGTGCATCACGACGGAAAAGCTCGAGTCGGCGACTGGATGAGGGCGCAGCCATCGGTAGTCAACGACGGCAACATGTCGTGGAGCATCCTCACGACAATGGTATACATGGAGATGCTGAACACCGTGCGTGTATTGACCTTCTCTCCTTGACTTCGAGCTGAGCCGCCAACGCTCGCAGTACATGATGGGCCCACTCAATAAGCGGGCCGACGGGACCTATGTCTTCGCCACGCCCATCGGTAACGGCCACGCCCCCTTCGTCACTCTCGCCGACGTCGGCTTCTTCGCGCGCTACATCTTCGACCACCGCGAGGGCACCTCGGCGCGCGAGCTCGAGATCGCGAGCGACTGGGTGGACTGGCCCACCCTCGTCTCGACGTTCACCAAGGTCACCGGGAAGCCTGCGGTCTACCTGCCGCTCACCTCGGACGAGTGGTTCGCGCTATGGGAGCAGGACACCATCAACAGGCCCCTCGCGAACGAGAAACAAACGGCCGACGGCTCGACGACGTGGCGCGAGAACTTCACGTGCTGGTGGGCGCAGTACCGCGACGACGTGATCAAGCGCGACTTCGAGTGGATCAGGCGCGTCAACCCACATGGTCATACACTGGAGAGCTGGATGCGGGAGACGGGGTATACGGGCGATCTTGACACGAACTTGCTGAAGAACGTGCAGGATGGGAAGGCCCCTCGTCTCAGCCTGGAGCGCGTATCGCAGCTGTGATCTCGGGGAGAGTCGACGTGGGTTATGCAAGGTGCTGAGCGGACTGTAGGACTCATGGTCGAAGTTCACATTAGCTCCGAGTAACACGGAACAGTGTCCAGTCGTAGTACAGCGCAAGTACTAGCACAAAGCGTTGCGAGTGGGGAATCAAGAAGCATCGACACGGCGCGATCTACTGTATGTAGCGCATACACTGTGCTATCGTAGAGTGCTCAAAGTAGACCCCATTCGAAGCTAGCGGTGTACGTTTTGAGATGGTCTACATAAAACGGTAACATAAATGCGACCTCCTTATCCTTCTCCTCCTCATCACCTGTGTAGAACATCAGCTCAAGAGATTGGAGCTTAGGCAAGCCCCTCATGGCTCTACGGCGAAGGCTCGCCATTACGTAGTCCATCGCGTCGTTGTCCCACCAGAGATACTCCATGGTCAGAGCCCGCAACTTCGGACAAAGCAAGTTCCGGACATTTTCGTGAATAGGAAAGGATCGGCCACTGAGAGCGTGCCAGATCGGTCGTATGGTCTGGCCAGGCAGAACGTGTAAGAAGCGCAGTCCAGGGAACGAAGCGAAGAGGTCTTCCCAAACTGCGATGTCGTCGACGGAATCCGCAGCACAGGTGATCAGGAGCTTCTCGACTGACGCACTCTCGAATATGTGCGCAAATTCTTCGAGGGCACGTGTGGTGTAGGTTTCCAGATCATCCGGATCGAAGCTGGAGCGTAATCGGAGCGTGATAGAGGAGTGCGGGGAGGTAGCTTGAATGTCGAGCCATCCGTATCCATTGAACTGGATGTTGGTGGCGGACCGGAGGACTGCCAGCTTCCCTCGATCTTTTGGGAGCATCGACGTCATGAGACGTAGCGCATTCCCGACTGGTGAATCGATCCAACCGGTGAGGCGGAGCGTGGTTCGGGCAGGGAGTGAAACCGAGGACAGGAAGAGACCGATAAGGGAAGGTGCATCACCCACCACGAGCTTGCGTATCCGCGGTAGACAGACTTCTCGCTCGAATCCGGCTGGAACGTGATGGGATATGGTAGAGATGAATCGATGGAGTCGGAGTTCTTCGAGCTCAGGACAGCCCGCGAGGACGTCCAAGAAACGCTCGAACGGTAGAGTCGGGTCAAGGGAATGGCATTCGTACAGATGCAAATACTGCAAACGCGACACGGCAGATGGCTCCCAGGGGAATCCCATATAGGATAGACGGAGAAGTCGCAGGTTGGGGAAGTGCGCGGAGCAGAAGCTCGTGGCCGGCGCCGTTCCACGCTCGTATTTCTCGGCGTACACACCGAGTTCCTTGAGCACGGGCATGTCCATGGAAAGCAGCGCCTGAAGCGCAGGGACGTCCGCAGGCTTGACGGGGGGAAGCAGCAGCTTCCGCATGCGATGTGTTAGCTGCGTCAACAGCGAGATCGACTTGGAGGACAGTGCAGTCGGGAGAGAATGGAAGCGAAGCTCGATGGTCGCCCCCCGCGACCGGTCCAATGCAAGCTTCAGCCACTGCAGGTTGCTCTCGACGTCGATCGCTTGCCACAGGGTTGGATATGCGAGACCGATCTCACGCCAGCGTCGGCAGACTAGCATGAGGGGCATCCAA
Source organism: Cerioporus squamosus (assembly GCA_022592435.1). NCBI lineage: Eukaryota > Fungi > Basidiomycota > Agaricomycetes > Polyporales > Polyporaceae > Cerioporus > Cerioporus squamosus. The sequence goes on along the minus strand of JABYQS010000087.1, from coordinate 46,800 downwards.
TGGCACGCATGTCTCCGAGGGGGCTGATGATCGTACTCGTGCGGACGCCTGTCGCGTGCAACAGAGTCGCTGAAGTGTATGAAGATATACACCAGGATCTCGTCGGGTAAGCGATGAATGGTCGGCCCACCGCGCGGGTTCACGGGAGGCGTTCCACATAATACCCTATGGCGTACACGTCAATCAATCAGCTAGAGTTCACAGAACTGAAGCAAGATCCTCACAGTGGATTTTGAGCCATGCTGAAGCTGACCGGCGACTCGGACCAATAGAGTGGTGTTGTCAACGACGACCTTGACACACTGGCAAGCGTGAGCACAACATCGTCTGAGTCGGAGGTGAGTAGAACGAGCGGACAGCTGTAGTACCTTCTCAGAGTTCACCTTCTCCCAGGGAACACCAAGGGCATGGTGGTGAGCAGTGGTCTACGATAGGTGGCGGTCTCGAGCTGAGGAGGCCTGCAACAAGCGTGCAAAGTGGCAGGAGAGGGTCACGTGGCTCATCGGCGTTTGTTCTTACTTAATAGTAAGTACCAAGTAAGTGTTTAACAGTGATTCGAGTAAGTAAGTAGATCAAGTTCAGTCTCTACCGTAGCGATTGCACCCCTCCTCCTCTCCTCCTCAAACAACAGCGAGAGCGGCGCGATAACACAACAAGATGACGTAAGGTGGTTCAACAGAGAGACCACCCGAACTTCGCCGCATACGTAGCGAGATGTTCCTCGTAGGACGGAACCATTAGCTCCGTCATCTCAACATGATGTCTCCTACTGGGACCCACGTCGCACATGAAAGCGAGGCTCAGAGAGTCAAGCTTCGGGAGACCTCTGAGATGCCTGCGACGCAGGCTCGCCAGGATGTAGTCCATCGCCTCCTCGTCCCAACTGAGATAGTCCATCTCTAGTCTCCGCAACTCTGGACATAGGAAGCCCTTGAAGTCCTTGTGGAACGGGTAAGACCGCCCCCCAAGGGCGTGCCATATCGGTCGCGAACTGCCTGGCCCGGCAGAACGTGCAAGGAGCGCACCCTGTCGAACAAGGCGAGGAGGTGCTCCCAAGGTTCGCGATCGTCCACGCTATCCGGACCACAGTCGATTTGGAGGTCCGTGACCGGCGCATGCTGGAATATCACTGCTACCTCTATGAGGGCACGCTCTGTATATAGCTGCTCGAGGTTGAGTTCGGAGCGGAGTTTGAGAGCGATCGAGGCGCCGCCAGAGGAGATGCCGCAGACGTGGAACTCGTCGTAGTTTCGGAACGTGACCTGCGTGACGGACTGCAGGATTGGCAGCCTACTGTGATCCGCCGGGAGTAAGGACGCCAAGAGATTACCTTGCGTGTTGGCCAGTATTGGGGCGTCGATCCAACCGACGATCCGGAGCGTGATGTTCGAGGGGAGAGTGATTGAGGAGAGGAAGACGGCGGTGAGATGAGGGACGTCCCCGACAACGAGTTTTCATAAACGTGGAAGGCTGACGTTGCGCTCGGATCCCGCAGGAACGCCATGAGCGATCGTGGAGATGAACAGATGCAGCCTGAGCTCCTCGAGCTCGGCACAACTTGAGAGGACGTCCAAGAATGTCTCGAAGCGCAGAGCGGGGTCGAGGGAATGGCACTTGTAGAGGTGCAAGACGCTCAGGTTCGAAATGGCGGACGCCTCCCATTGAAAGGCGATGTGCGACAGGCGGATATGCCGCAAACTGGGGAAGCGTGAAGCGCAGATTTCGATGGAGGCAGGGGCGGCCTGAGGAGTGACGGTGTTGTCCTCCACCCACAAGCGGAGCTCCTCGAGAACGGGCATATCGGCGGAGAATAGGATGTGAAAGGTAGGAAGATCTTGCGGTTCGACAGGAGGAAGCAAGAGCTTCCGAAGACGACACGCTTGCTGCGTCAAGAGCGAGATCGAAGACAGCGCGACAGGAGGGGAGTGGAAGTACAGTTCGAGGCTGGCTCCACGCGAGCGTTCCAAAGCAAGGTGGAGCCATCCCGGCTTACTGTCGACATCGATCGCCTGCCACATGCGCGCAGATGTGCGTGCTACGTCGCGCCAGCGACGGCATACGAGCATAAGAGGTGTCCAGTAACCGCCATGTTTTCTGGGCGGTTGGATGGTGGACTTGTAGCCTGGACGCTTTCGCCATGCCCAAGCCTCAATGAGAAGGACAAAGATGTTCACCAGGATCTCATCTGGCAAGTGATGAATTGTCAGTCCATTGTGTGAATAGATCGCGAGAGCCGCGTCATGTATTGGTATGCTGTTGAGTAATGATCAGGTTGACGACTTTGATGCGCTGCAAGATTGTTACATACGAGTTTTGGGTCATCACGATAAGATGCCTGGCGCAGCGCTCATGCAGGATGACTCGGCGGATGAGTTGCCGACTCCCTCAACCTTCAAAAAATTGACGTCAGCATATTGTGGCCAGGCGGAACAGTCGCAGCGAACAGAGGCTACCTGTGCTTGAAATACTGATTCTGATCTTCACTGAAAGCCCTTTAAGGAGAGACAGGGTAGGAGGGAGACTTGGTGGCCGTCTCGAGGCAAGGGGGGAGGACTTGGACGCGACCGTGGGAGATGCTGGCAACGCTGGCGGTCACTTTCGTGGCACGTGACCGTGTCGATCTAGATAGCAATCCTATGTACCGATTCGAGTTGCCTCGGCGCCCCGGTCTGCGTCGGGGAGGCTTAGGATGCAAGTATGAATCTGGTTCTGTGCAATGTGCACTCCGCCTCATATGTGCTTCAGCCCACCAGTGAGCGATCGGGATATCCACTGGCATGCGCACACACACGAATTCGAACATGAAGACTCGGATCGCCTTTTTCGTTCACATTTCAAGCAATACTTAGGCCAAACGGGAACTCGACGCAATGTTGCTAAGTATGCAATCAATTCTCACCTAGCGGCATTTCGGGCTGGGGCTGAGAAGGGTGGTAGGTACATCTACCACTGTTGAGTGGCCCACCTCCATTGCGCGCCTCGGGAGTAACTGTAGCCATCGGGAGACGTGTCGAATGCTCGTAAACTGTAATGTGAGTGGTCCAGCTCAAGGATGCAAGTGGTACGGACATCCACTCAACCGTTCAGCAGTCCGGCGTCCTGTCGGAGCCAAGTGGCGCAGTGCGGCAAAATGGCCAGCCTACAACAGGCACGAACTGAGCGCATCCTCAGGTGGGGCAAGAATGTGCGAATCTCACTCACCCGCAGCCGAGCAAAGGGACCTGTACTCCGGCACGCATTGTGGCACTCCGCAGTGCAATCGCTACCCTCGTGAAGCCCCGAGGAGCCCGCAACACGTCGACTCATCATTCGTACTGCCCCACATGCCCAGATCGTGTATCATGTTTCCTATGTAGTCGCAGCATATGCGGAGAAAGTGCGAGCAATCGAGGCGACATACTACTAGCCAGTAATCACTTCCGACTTCCAGGTGCCGGTGGGAATTTAACTCGGGTGACAAAACAGATCGTTGCCTCGTCAGCTACGTGTTCATGGTGGCAGGAGGACGTAACGTACCGTACCTGCACCCAGAAGAGACGGACGTCATTCGAGCGCTCTGGGAGTCCCGGATTGTTACCTTGTGCTAGGAAAGTTTCCAGAAGCATCTATAGCGTGTCAGCATTCCTACCTCCATGCTGAACGCCTTCTAATTGATGCATCTACGGGCGTCGGCCATAAAGGCTCCACCACACGCGGCGTCAATGACACTCGTCTCCATTCAGGCTTGTGTGGAGAAGGGGGAAGACAATACAGAGAATGCGTCGTGGTGTCCTTCATCGGCGCCGAGCTGTGCTCTTGTCCCCTCATTGCTCCGAGACAGCGTTGACTGTTCAAGCAGTCCCATTTGGATCGCTTGGATTTGCAAACCCTGCAAAGAAACGGCATCGTTAGTACAGGTCAACTGCGCTGTGTCCCCGTTGTCCACATACCAACTGCTTCGAGAAGAAGCGAGAGTACAAAAAGTCACCACCAGCAAACCACAGCTGCACATGAGGCAGAATCAGCGAGGCGTCCACGCGGATGAGGACGGGGAGCGAGCGTACTCCTGGATGACCACAGCGACGAAACAGACCGTTCAGTTCGCCCTCCTCGTCCCTTCCACCTACAGCCCGCACACGATTCATAACGTCTGGGCCCAGCAGTTTCGTGTTCGACTCCCGAATAGAAGTATATCCAGTACTGTGAGATCGTCTGTCAGATTGCGAAATAGTCCACAGCCGGCAGAAAGAAGCACTCACGCAAACACGACGACGTCGGCCGGGAGCTCGGTTCCGTCGCTCAAGACAAGCCCGGTCTCGGTGAATCGCTCGACCGACTGTCCGCTCTTGACCTTGATGCTCCCCTTCCCTATCAGCTCGGCACCTCCCTTGTCCAACCCTCGAGTTCGCAACTATCAGTTCAGCCTGAAACATGCAAGAAGGAGAGGCGTACGTACAGAATCCTACCATATGCGCGCGAGTTCGTTAGTTCGAGTATGTATACATCGAGGGACGGTATCCGAAACGCACCTCCGCCGTTATCATAGTACATGAGGTACGGATCCTGGCCGCATCAGCGATGTTCACGCCGCCCTTGCGTAAGTCTCGTATATGCTCTCGTGAGCGTCGATGGTATCCTGGCGTCTCGCAATCGATAGCTTCTCCTGTAAAGACAGCGGCAAGGCGACAAACTTCAGGTCGGAGACGTCGAGCGGCTCGTCCTCCGGGAAGATCTCTTTGATGTCCTCGTTAAATGAGTCTCGGCTGACGACGCAGGTCTCCGACCTCTGGATCATGGTGACGGAGTCGGCACCCTTGAAGACGAGGTCCTGACAGATGTCGATAGAGCTGTTTGCGGCCCCGACGACGACCACACGCTTGCCTGCGAAGGGAGCGCCACCGGGGAACTCGGAGGAGTGCATGTACTGGCCCTGGAAGCGCTTCAGGTCCGGAAAGTCGGGGATGAGAGGACGACCGGAGAGCCCCGTAGCCATGACGATGTGAGATGGATGCAGCTGCACTTCATGTCCGTCTCTGGTGACGGTGACATCCCATTGAGCAGTGCGGTCGTTGTAACGAGGGGGCGTCCGGAGCTCGGTGTTCGTCCAGACGACTAGATCCTGCGTGGTGGCATACTGCTCAAGCCAGCCGGCTAGCTTGTCGCGAGAAGTGAACTCTGGCCAAGTAGACGGGAAGGGCTGATATAGGACTGCAAGCAGGCGCATCTACATCAGCAGCAGCTACAGCACAACTTGAAGGCATGGTTGTGGCTTACGAGAGTGGTGGCGCCGGACGGTATGCAACGCGAGCGTCGGATACCGCGATCGCCAGCTTTCCCCAACTCGAGTGCTTCTCTCGATGACCAAGCTCGGGATGTTCATCTGCTTGAAGCGTGCTGCAACGTGGAGGCCGCTCTGCCCTCCGCCGACTACCGCGCGGGCGGTGAGCATCGTCAGCAATGGATGCCTGAAGAGGTGAACATGAAGTGCGTTACCGATGAGGACGAACGGGTTCTTCTCGACTTGACGAATCGACTCAGCCAACTCCCTCTCCATATCCCTAGATGCCAGTCCTGTCACATCGTCCCTCAGAGGCAACCGGCTCAACTCTTCGTGTGCCCGTAAGTCTTGCAGAGTCAAGAGGACGGTGAAGGCCCGGAAGGCTCTTTCGGGGTCCTGGATCAGCCTAGCAAGTCCGCGACCGTGGCCGTGCGGGAGCTCAAACTTGAAGCCGAACTCGATGCTGGACATATCGGCAGTGAAGGGCACTTTGCACTGGCGAGGAGCGAGCGTCCCAGTGTCGTCAAGTCGAACTTGAGTGATGTGCTCCTTCTGGAGGGATTCGGAGAGATATGTGGTGATCTTGTCTCGACCTTCGAGAGTGCGTAGGTCCCAGGTGAGGACAAGGGCGTCTCGCAACCACCCATCTGGGAGGAACAGCGTCGCGACAGCGGACGCATCGCCATGCTGAAGCGCAGTCGCCAGGGTGGAGAGCCAATCTTCGGCTACGAGGTGGGCGTCGAACGTCATGTGGAATACGAGTTGGGATTGGGTTGGGTGCAAACGTCGACGTTACCGTGTCTTCTCAGTTGTGCGAGTGCCTACACGACGCGGGAGGTCAATGAGCGTATCGACAGAGTTCGCGGTGGTATTACTGACGGTTCGTGGTAGACGACCTGTGAGGTAAGGTGGCTGTTGAGGCTCGGACGGTGTGACGCGAATATGAGGTCAAATATTCGGAGCTCAGTGCCAGCAAGAGAGGAGGAAGGGCGGGATCGAATGGAGACCATGATACGGCGCCTGTAATGGATTGTTAGATAGCACTACTACCCTGTAAGTCGGACACGCTGACCTTGGTGCGTCGAACACTGTCCCTGCTCCCATCGCGCATGTCCATGTGGGGTGTGGAGCATGCGAGACAACACACCTATAGAGGTGGTGCCTTACCTGGCAGGGGTGTATGGTCGCTCACTTCTCGCAGTTCGATCGATGCCACGGCGAGCGCACGCTCTTCGCATCGCGCAATAGTCGAGTGGAGTCGCCAACGGGCTTGTGAACTTGATAGCAATGGAGTTGCGCGAGGAGGACACCTAGGTGCGAATCGGTGCACGGAGCGAACTGGACTTCTGGATCCCTTGTGAGTCACGATCCTGTGGCAGCCGTGAGACATGTCTATCCCGGAATTCGCGAGCTATAAAGCTTCGTTACGGTCCCATGCCCATTCTCATGAGCGTACGTAGTCAGACTAACTCTGAATGTCATGTTGTCAGAAACTTCACGAGCCTGTTATACGCCTCGGAGTTTGAGAGAGATACTTGGGCTGCGAGTAAGACATTCGTGTAGGCACGAGAGCAATAAGTAGTAAACACCTACTAGTCATGGCGCAATACATTTCTGTCGATGTCGTCGTCGTGACGGAAGCTGAATCCTCGAGAGAGCAGCCGAATGTGCCAGGTGGTCGACGAGAACTGTTGATGATGTACACCTTGGTCCTTTGCAGCTCCTGGCGTTTACATTCCGGGCGGTCTCAACGCTAATGCGCATGAGTGACTGCATTATCCCGACCCCATAATTGACTGTGACCCGTGTGTGTTGCTTCGTGGAGGAGGAGCACGGGTTCTATTTCGTCGTGGTGGATGTGGACGAAGAGGGAGACGCTTCAAGTTCCCGAAGCGCCGTATATTGACTTCGACCAACTTGGACTTGCGCGCGTACTTACATACTCACTTGAATACTCGTCTTCCCACCCAGTTGCAATGTCTTCGCTTCTTCTCATGGACCTCGGATGTTCCCCTTCCCGCCATGTACTCAGACTTGTAGACTTGCCCACAGACGTTTCGATGGCCTTTGCATGCACAAGTCAAAGGTGAGCCGCGAAGCTTCCGTGCCACCATATCTGTCCAAATGTTACTGTACAAAATATTGAGATAGCGCCGTCGCGTCGTGATACTCGCAGTACAACCTCATTCGGCATCCCTGACCTCGTTGAGCTCATGCGCGAGCTTCACGACATCGTTCTATAGTTGCAGAGTCGTCAGCGGACAAACCGGAGAGTAGTACAAGTTTGCTTACCCCTTTGCGAGTGATCTTGACTGCAGGATCGTCCTCGCCTCTGGCGTTGCGGGTGACCGTGTTTCCCTGCAGGAGACGACACCTGATGACACGCCGAAGTCTGTAAGCACTGTGAACACACCTTGTTGCTAGTGACTTCGGCCTTGCCTTCCTCGATGATCTCGGCGATCTTGCCCTCGGCATTGCCTCCTCCCCACCGCCAGCTGTATCCGACAACGTATCAGTATGGGTCTAGGCGATGCGATGAGACCGTTCTTACGATACGTCCTGCCCTTCGTGCAGCTTGTCGGCCATGGTCCGATAGATGATATGGAAGCGGTGGAAGCGGGTCGTGGGGATACTGGTACGTATGCAGGAGAGAAGGGACATGGACGCTAGGCGGGTTGATCCCTCCTTATATACAGCGGGATTGCGCCTGTCAGTGGGTCCAACGTCGTGCGTCATACATAGCCAGCGGGCTCGATCTTCGCCTACGATCGACATGTCTTTTCCGACATTCGCGGAGCTCACCGGGGCAACAAGACGATGGTTCAGTTGAGGGTACAAGTTCATCTACCTCTTCTGCACGCGTGTACGTGTGCTCAGCAAGCTTTCTGTCGTTTAGCGAAGTATAGCGTCGACCTTCTCCCGTGTGCCACCCTCCCAGTCATCCCAGCACACGGATAGAACTGTCGAGTCCCTCCCAGACCGACCGCCAGCAGGATCGCCCTCTCGTCCAGCTTTTCCCGTCTCAGTGACCTCGTCAGCGAGCACCCACGTCCATCTCTTCCTCCCCTCGATCCTGAACCCCATCCGCTGTGCCAATCCGATCGACGGCGCATTGTCTGGATGCGCCTGCCACTGCACGCGGCGGAACCCGATCCCGGGCGGCGCCTGGCTCGGCAGCTGCAGAAGGTAGCGCAGGAGCACGCCAACCATATGTTTCGCAACGTGCGTACCGCGGAACTCCGGGAACACGACCACGTAGCCAACCTCCATCGTGAGGTTCGCCGGGGACGCGTCGAAGAGCGTGATGACGCCCGCGAGGCTCCCACCCCAATCGGGGTGCTCCGCGTCCGTCCGCGTTTTGTCAATCGCGGCGAAGAGGGTGACTTGCGGGTCCCGCCGGATGCAGCGCTCGAAAAAGGAGAGGGTCTCTTCGAGCGTGGTGAAGATGAAGGGGTAGTAGCGGAAGATCTCCTTCGTGCGGTCTCCGACGTGTCGCCAGTACGTCTCGGCGTGGACGGAGGGGATGAAGGGGACTAGCTTCAGGCGGTCGCTCTGAAGCGTCTCCTCGTGCAGAGGATAGGCGAAGTTGAGGTCGTACGGACTCGGACCATAGAGCTCAGCCTCCGGAAGGACGGCGCCGGCTCCATATTGTGGAACGGGGGTCGACGGGGGCTGGTAGTTGTTCACCCAAGACATCTTGACGGTCTGGAGATGTCGTGCGCAGAAGCTCCGGTGAGGATGAGGCCTTGACGGCTGAGGCTGTCGACAGCTCAGATATAACTTGGGAGTGTCCTGCGATGCCTAGTAGTTCTGACTCTTATAGAGTCGATAACGGGAGCGCGTGCCGAAGTTGTCGCGGCAAGGAGATGATCTGACACTAACATCTGTGGTAAGCACACGTATGCGTATACAGCTTGCAATGATGGCTGACGATATGCTCACCTCCCTTGGTACGCATCAGTAGATCTGGGCTGCAAGACGCTCACAGGTCGAGTCATGGGGGGCTCTACGTACCGACGGCGTGACTGACGCGTTACATCACGGGTGACACTACGCGTCAAGGACGCGTCTGACAAGCGTCTGACTGCGAGTAGACCTCATGTCCACTCGGATACCATTGCAAAGACTCGACGAGGAAGCTCATCTCAACAGGCAGTGAATTAAGGACCCTTTGAGGTGGCTACTCGGGCATCCTGGCTGTGATCACCTCATTGAACGCGCAGTCCTGAACCCTGTCACCACTCGAAGTTGGGGAAGCCAGTGCATATCCATGGCGAAGAGGCAGAGCAAACGTACAGGATTACATCGATGTGGTTGAGACTGTGTCGCTAATTGGTCGTATCCGAGTCAGAAAAGTCACTTCCTTCCCTCTATCAACAGCAACGCAGATCGACCCATGACGGCGAGATCACAGCCCATCAGCCATAACGCAGGAAGTGCAGGTGCAGCCTCGAGGCGCACTAACAGAGACAGGTGCTTCGTGCATAACCGACAGTCTGCCTCGGGCCGTAACACCTGGGAGAACAGCACCAAAGAACGCTCTAAGCCCATCTACCTGAGCCTGGTGCAACATCCGTTCTTTGCTAGGCTCGGTGAACGACACGCGAAAGCGGACGTGCGACGGGGCCTCCAACATCCTGCGGTCCAGCTGGGCCCACGAGGCGAGGTCCGCCTGGGACTTTGGCGCCCCACAACACCACGGGATGACCTCAAAGAAAGAGATGCGCATCTGGCGAGTGGACGCCGGAAGGTCCGCATCCATAAACTGCTCGAGCTGCTCGAGCGTATCAGTTGCGTGAACAGAGACGCTGAGATTGAATTCCGCGATCTCTAGTCTCTGGCATCGAAAGAGAGACAGTGCCTTGTAAGCTGATGACATGGGGCCGTCAGCGCGAGATCATCGATGTAAAGCGGCTTCCGCGCTTACCCTGTCCCTGCGGATGCTCCGCCCACAGCTGCTCCCTGTTCGCGCCCACATACGGCGAGATTTGGACGTGTCGTAGAGACGGCATCCCTGCCAGCATTGCTCCCAAGGCTGCAGGCGGGTAATACTCTAAGAGCATGTTAAGGCGCAGGGAAGTGATAGTCCTGGACATCGTCGAGTTGTAGTGGACCATGGCTAAGATCATCCTCCAGGGAAGGTTGAAGACGTATAGAATGTCGACGGCCAAGTTGGAGGGAGCGAGCTCCGACGATTGGCATCTCCAGTCGTCGCTGCTCCTCCTGTCAGACCACAAATTACTCTTCAGGACGATGACAACAATGGAGGGGAAGAGGGCCAGAAGGTTATAGAGCGCGACACTGCCAATGGCGTCAGAGTGCTTGAAAGAGAACCTTTCAAGGGGCCCCATGGTCGTGGGCGTGGTGATGGCATTTTAACATTGTTGCCACTGCGCTCCTCGACTATGTGCACATAGCCAAGCTCCAAGTTGCGCAGAATGTGGAGGCAGGACAGGACGGTCAGAAGCGTTGTCAGCGACAGGTCACGGCAGCGATGGCATCGGAAAGTCTGTATGTGCTCCGCAATGTGCGGCGACGCGGTGAAAGAGACGAGGTCCTCCGGAGTGGGAGCATTGGGCTCACGATTGGAGTACGATAGAGTGTTGAATACATCATGCTGGCTCCAACGGGTCCATGCCTTGCAGACGAGGGAACAGCTCTTCAGCGAGCGGGTATCGCCGTGTAGATTGTCGATAGCGAGTTCCCATAATTCGGCTGGAAGCTTTGGAGGTGCATGCTCTCTCGCTGTGTCATTTAATACGCTGAGTTCAAGGTAGAACAGAGAGGAGAAGATACACACACCGTCAGAAGCCATCTATCCAAAGTTCCGCTCAGCAAGTTGAGGTAGCTGTCGATTGGGCGAGCGTCGTGTGGGTCCTTCTACGCAGCGAGTTTCAGCAATTATACGAATCGGAAATCCAGCAGGGTTCAGAAACTATCTTTGAACTGAGGATGGGGCGAGAAACAGTAGATGATGGCTGAGTACAAGTTCGACGACACGCCGAGCGCCAGCCTGAGGTTGACTTCATGGCCAGCGCTCGGGGACATATACCCTTGCTCTCGACCGTCACGGTCGCGGTCTCTCTGACTTGCTTCTATCCGATCTCTTTCTTGTGCTTCAACTACTGCACCTGTGATGAAAAGCCCGCCAACAAAACGAATCAAGCTCGAAAGCAGTCCGCCACCGGAGCCTGAGGATACTGTCGAGCCTGAAGAGCTTGAAGACACCGATGCGGAGCACTGCAGCATATGCTTGCAGCCTTATGCAGACCGAACTATGATCCCGACATGCTCTCATGAGTTCTGTTTCGAGTGCCTCCTTATCTGGTCCGGTGAGTGCTTCCACCGCCATCAAAGCCTTGCGCGAACTGACTATCGAGCTTCACAGAGCAGTCTCGCAGATGTCCGCTTTGTTCTCAGGACGTAGGCAAGTACCTGATGCACAACATTCGTTCGAAGTACGACTATCAGAAGCACTATTTGCCACCTCTACGCACGTCCCTCAGCCCGAGAGTCCTGCGGTGGTGCAAGCAATGCCCGTCGCAGAGCGGCACGACGCCGTGAAATTGTGTGGGGACAACGGCGGCAGAGAGAGCTGGAGGAGACTGACGAGCTGGAACGGGCGATCGAGAAACGGAGATGGGTGTACAGGCATCGACTCTACGCCAAGGTGAGTTTGTCCCGACTCGAATGTTAAACGCGTTCCCCAAATGCCTTTCCATGCATCACCAAGTCTCCTCGAGGGATCCGCGTTTGTTCCACGTCAAAGCATGTGTGCGTTCATTGGTTCAGACCTAACCTGAAGCCTGGTCTAGCACGTAGCCTCCAATCCGTACACTCGCTATCGACCCTTCCCCACACCAGCTCAATTTGCCGCTTCTCAAGATTACATATCCCGGGCAACAGTATTCATCGGCGTGAGCTGAGAGTATGGGCCGGACTAGACGTTGAGGTCGGTCGGAGACGGATGCTGTTTCTAGTGACCCACACAAACTGATTGCGTGACGTGCACTCTCAGTTTTGACAACGTTCACGGTATCCCTCATGAAGTCTCTGGATATCCGCTCTGAGCCAGCCGTCCGGCTCCTATCCGAGTTCCTGGACATGGATGCCGAGCACGGGCATGAACGCGCGAACGCGGAGCATTTCGCACATGGTGAGTCTACGATGCTTCTTCCATCTCTTAGTCATCGTGCATGCTGTGGTCGCTATTGTGTGTTGGCGGATGTGAGAGAATGCCGTTCATATGCTCTGTCTGTCCCCTTACTCGCGAAGCGGACTGCTTACCCGTCAATGCTCGTCCAGGCTGCGGTCACTCTATGACCGTTCGGGACCTATTCTGTCATCCGCTGTTCTTCGGGGTTATGAATGCCGGTTGCTGGCCAGTGGTCTCGGCGCTCCCGCATCTGCTGCATGTTCTAGCCACTGACCACGTTTCATCTGTGTACAGAACTGTATTGTTACCTCCGCTCGCCCTATCGCGACCTGCAGCTTACGATAACAATGTCCAGGTGAGATATGTTTCCCTAGCTCCAGGCCTCCATAGCGGTCGTATTCATAGCAAACAATAGTACGACGTGCCACCCGATGTCCCTGGGCCGAATGCGCCTCAACGAGCTGTCCGACGATGGCATGCACGATCCCGTTCCCGCTCCCGTTCACACTCCCTGAACGAATCCGTGAGGCGTTCTCCGTCCCCTCGACATCGGCAACGCTACACATCGAGGTCTCCCTCCTCGCGATCTAGAGCGTCGCCGATGCTCTCCCCTCGCGGAGGGGTGCATGAGTCTGGGTCAAGCAGCGCAGAGCTCAGGACGAAGATCATTACGAATACCGTCACGGACGTCGCCTGCAAGCTCGGTCGCATTCGAGGGACAGTATAATGGTTACTTCGGCCTATTTCCCTGATCATCGCACGCGCAGCCCAGCCGTACCGCAGGACATGGTGGTCCAAATAGTACCGACGATAGACGCGATAGGAAAGGGAAGCAACGCGCCGAAGATGTTAGTGCGGCCAATTTATCCACCCGTTCCTCACGCCAGGACGATGCTATCGCCCTCGGTGGCGGTGGGGATGCCGGCAGACTCGCTCCCTTGGAGCGTAGCGTGCACCCCCGTTCTGACGACAATGCCCCCGGTTTATCGACGCCTCCATTGACCGTAGGTGTGCCCGCACCCCCCGAGCGTCATCGACGTTGCAGAGGCATCCACCTCGGGTCCTGCTCCCAGGCAGCCGAAGCAGCCCGTTCGTATTCGCCGTAATGCATGGCAGACGATGCAGGAGCACCTCACCGAGGAATCAGAGAACCGCGTCCGAACAAGCAGAGAGATGGCGATTCGCGACCGGCCTGTCTTGTCCCAGTCACAAGCCCCACTACCCCTACCCGCGCCTGTCTCTGGCGAGAAAGCCCTGCGCCCTGGCGATACACCTCCATCCGACGACACCGTGCCATCCGCTCCTACGTCTGTCGGACCCTATCTCGACATCCTCGACACGCCCGAATGCCAATAGTACCGCTGTGGCAGGACCAGGCCGAGACCTCCTATCGGCAGGCAAGAGCCAATTACCTCGGAGACGGTCGTGCGCACGAGAGCACGCGACAGGCGGCCTTCAAGGGAGGATCCTTCTTCCGCTTCTCGTCGTGCTCTAGGCAGAGAGCACACCGAAGCCGCCGAAGGCAACTCAAGTGGGAAGCACAACTCAGCGGACACCATCGTAGCGGGGTCTGTGGCAGGAGATAGCCACATCCCATGTCCTCGGTGTCGCATTCTGCAGGTGAGCCATGCAGATTTTGCAAGATGGCCTGCGATCACACTCGTATCCTAATCGCGGTTACGTGCCCCGTTTCCCGTCTAGGCACTTCACACGGCGGAAGCGGTGCCACGCCCGCTGATCCACGTTTTCTGCTCATGCAGAAGCTCGAGCTCGAGAAGCGCAGGGCGGGCCGTAGCCGGACCCGTTCCCACTCCCACCGCTGAGAAGGAGAAGGAGGAGGCTCAATTGTCGTCGCTGTCAGCCCGTGGCCGCGAGGCTGCTGCTCATCCCCGCGATGGCCCTTGCGAACCTCACTCTGTGCCTGTGCCAGGGGAGTCGTCCGGCACGCGTGCTGGTGGTGCTCGCGACGGCCCTCAGATCGGACGCCGTGGTTACGGACTCCGAGCTTGAGCTAAGTGCCAGTGCCGAACGACGGGAGGCTCAGTTGCGTAGCCAGGCACAGCTCCGTGTCAGGCTTGCGCTGCCGCAAAGCGGGCAGCATTGCACGGTGCCCCTGCCGTGGACTTGGGTGCAGGCAAGGGACAACGGAGCGGGGATGGAAACGAGCACAGAGCCGCGACCGCGGCCGGGGGCTTCCTCCGTCTAGTCGAGAGTGAAAAGCTCACGTCGCAGGAGATATTGCTGAAGAGCAGGCTGAAGGCGCGGATGGCTTAGTGTTACCATAGGTCTAGCATGCAAATACCCACTCATCGCGCCAGAAAATACTGCTCTCACACGGGATGGTTGCGGGGCAGGATAGAGGAGTACTACATTTGGTGTTCTGTACGCTACGTAATTCGGGCACATATAACTACTTTTCCTCTGTGGTTCGTACGCTACAGTAGACGGAGAGCCGTTGTTAGTGACAGTGGGAGAGATGCAGGTGACAAGGTACACGTACGCAGAGATACTGTAGTGTGGCGGTTGCGGGGGCGAAATATACGGGGCGTACAGTACGTATGGGAGCAGACAGTCTGAGGTAGGAGGGAGGACTCGTGGGAAGGAAGGTGGGTCGACGGCTGTATCGTATTGTCGACGTGAGGCTACTCGGTGCAGGTGCGAACGCGAATGCGGTGCGGTAAAGAATGAACGGAAGCGGGATTATATACGCGTGTGTTGTACGGTAAGGTACGTCGGCGGGCAAAGAGCGAGATTAAGCAATATTAAGGCGGGCACCGTGCGAGACGAGACATCCAGGATCCGGGTTCCAGATTCCGGGAATTAGAGAGCGGGTACAGTAGGCGCTATAGTGCGTGAAGTGCAACGTGCAGAGTTCGTGAAAAGACGTGGCAAAGTCGAGGCAAGGATCGTGGGCGTGCTGGTACTTTGGTCGCACGGAAGAATATACACAAGGCGCGGCGGACGCAGGCTCCGCGGCGAGGCAGGCCGGCTTCATTGGCCGAATTAGCAGCGAGTGATTAGCAGTAATGTTTGACTAGCGGGCAGGCGGTTCGTCGGCGAAGTCGTGGTGAAATCCGGGTTCGTGCAGGGTGGCTCTGGCGGCGCACGTCCTGCCGTAGATCGTACGGGGTCGAGCGCGTGCGTGGGACAGGAGAATCCGGGCTGCGCATTGGTGGGGCCGCATGCGGCTGGGGACGACGCTAGAGAGGCTCGGAGGGATTCCTGCCGAAATGGCGGCTGAGATTGGTCGGGGAGCTCCCGAATGGCGGCGCAATACCGTGCGGGTGCAGGCGGGGAGCGGCGGCGCGAGAAGCGGCGAGAAGGCGGATCATCCCACTGCGGCTGCGGCTGCAGCGTGAATGGGGGCGGGATGTTGAGCACGGGACGTGGAAGTGGAGAAGTCGACGTTCGGCTGCGGGAGTGTGCGCCGGGATTCGTCGAAGTATGGCGGCGTTGAGCGGACGTGCCTGCCTCGAGCGCGCTTAGGGGACGCAAGAGACGGGTACACGCCTGCGCTGAGCGGGCTGATGGGGCTACGACATGGGTCCTCCCCGAGAGCGCGGGACGTTCGTCATGACTGGGGGCAGCGTCAGGGTCAGCTCGGGACCCTGCTCGCCCGCCGTCGACCTGGGCGGGGCTTGAGTCTATACAACTCTGGCAGCTCCCTGGCGGCGGCCGACGTTGACGGTCGCGACGACGAGAGCGGCGGGGGGCGCGTCCTCCACGCTGGGTCGTCGAAGGCAGGGCGTCGGCTCGAGCCGGGTATAACCGGGGCCCGCGAGCTGAGTCGGGGGCATCCCAGATCTCGCGTATTCATCGGCAAGATAGGCATCGCGATGGGAAGAATGCGCGAACCGCTCTGAGGATGCGCTAGAAGGCGCGCTCGCGCCGCCGTACGCCATCTCCCCAACACCGCCGGGGCCGCGCGAATAGAAGCCTTCCGCGCTCGTGCCCGGGTGACCGGTGACGGTTGTGGGGCTCAAGTCGCTCGACGTGCCCGGCGGCGCGTTCGTGAAGGGCCCGAACTGGGGCGGACGAGTGAGGGGAGCGGATGTGGTTGACGCTTGGCCGCGGGGCCGACGTGCCTTCTGACGTTGGTTCTGTAGCGCGCGGTCAGCACGATCGCTAGGTACGCGAAGCAGGGGAAGCATGCTTGCCTGGAACCAAATCTTGGCACGGAGAACGAAAGGAATGGAGGGCATGAGCATCGGAAGCAGCGTCCGCGAGCGACGGAAGTACGACGTACCTGCACCTTGCGAGCACTGAGTCCTATGGACCGGCCGACCTCCTCGCGCATCTGCGTGGTGGGGAAGCGCGACTATGACGACAGGTGTTAGAGCGGGGAAATGACGCGTTCGCGGAGATGGGCGACGACGTACCTGCGCGAGCAGTGCATGTAGGACGGCTGCCTGGTGTGGCGTGGTCAACGTCCGTGTCCGTTTCTTCTTGGCTGGCGGGCCCTCGGGAGCACTCTCAGAAGGCGATGGCTTGCTCGCACCTCCTTCCATTTCCGTGTCCGCCATGTCGCCTTGTGAGGATGATCCCGAAGGGCTGGAGCGCTCACGCTTCCTCCTGCGGGAGCTTGACTCGGGATCAGACGCGGGCGCGGTGGCGGCGGGCGTGTCGAGGTGTGATGAGGAGGCGGATTGGGAGTGGTGTGAAGCGATGTGACTGGAGGAGGAAGCTCCCGGGAGGGCGTGCGGGTCTGACGGGAGGGTGCGTCTGGGGGGCGAACTGGAGTGCGTACGGCGGGATGACCTGCGGTGTTGTTCGTCGGTGGGATTACCAGGAGCAGAAGATGGCGCGTCTGCAGCGTTGCGTGACATGTTCATAGAGACAAAGAGCGATTACAGTTGAGAACCAGCGAGCAGGTGCGTTGCGTTAATTAGGGGCGTCCAGAATTAAGAACCAGATTGAGTATACGGCGTCGAAGGGGGTTCAAGCCTTCGGCGGAGCAATGATACACACAGACCCAGAGAGCTTCAGCACATCGGTTCGGGGGAGGAGGGGAGATGCCAGACCCGGAGACGGTCACGAACGAAAGGAAAGGGAAGGAGCGCAAGGAGAGCCCCGGACGCGTGGAAATAACCTGGAGACCGGGCGAGCATGATGAGCGGCTGGCGCGCTGCGACGAAATGGAGCCGAAACCGAAACTTATCGACGCGATCGAGCGAGAATTACTGCCACAACCCTGGGGAAACTTTGAAGCCGTTGCGCAATGGAGGGAGACTAATCCCGAAACAGCACACAGACGCCGGTGCCAAGGGACGTCGTTGCGTCCCGAGAAGCTGACGCGGGAAACCCCAGGCCGCAGGCGCAGGTCCGACGGCAGCTGCGTTCGAGTCTAGAGCTTGTTACCAGGGAGGCCAGCGATGTCCGGCGTTCCGGCTGACGCTAATGCGTTCGGATAGCTACCCGCATTACGACGGAACTACGGCGATGATTGTGCGAGTCCACCGCGCGCGCGAAGTCGCGACCGACGGGGACGACGACGAGCTCGCGCAAACCCCGCGCGCGGGTGGTTTCCGCGGGGATAGGCACGCGGGGCTGCAGGCTGATCGGCAGTGCACCGCGTCCGGGGGAGGCGTGACGGACGAGGAGGACGAGTGCCTTTCTGGGCAGTTGGTGGTGGTTGATGCGGCGGCAAGATAAGATCGGCCCCGGCGCCTGCTACTGCTGCAGGCGGGCGTCGCGGGGCTGGCAACCCAGGGCAACCGACTCCCAGGGCCGACTGAATGTGTGGCCGTTGCCGATCCTCATCAGCAGTGACAAGGCAACGAGTCGGACGCGGGCTGCCGACGCCTCGTGCTCGCATGCTTCGACGACATCGTCCATGTGCCCGTTGCAACCCGCGCAAAGCCACCCAGCGGCGCACTCCCACCGCAATTACGGGCAATATCCTCCACGACACCAGCCAATTGAGCGATATGAACGCAATCGTCCGTCCATTATATCGCACGTCGCTACCGCTGCCAATTAGCACTCGGTCCGGTCCTGGTCCTCGACGTCCCAGCTCGGCGCTGCCGCCCCACGCCTGCCTAGTGTGGCCGACGATGACGACGGGTGACAGCCGTGGATGCCGCTGCGGCTGCGAGAAGCTCGGACTCCAGCGGTGTCTCAGCTACTTTCTGTGGAGGGCCCTTTTCGTCATCCTTCCTCCGAACACGAGGTTACGGTTAGGACATATGGTCGGTCGCTGGGCGGATGGATGACTCTGTCAATTGACAGGCGCGGCCCTGATCGCAATGCTGCTCCAGCCAGCCTGTTGCGGGCACCCGCATTGCAAAGATGTCACGACGCGGACGACGCCGTTGCGGACGGGAATCGGCCTCTTGCAAACACGGTAACGGAGCAGGCTTCTGAGGACGAGATTGCACCCGGACGGTGCGAAGGTGGGAACAGGAGCGATCATGACAACTGCAAGCTCAGACGCGCGTTTGACCCGGGCTCACCGAAAAGACAGCTCGGGGCCAAGGCGCTGGCAAGGCCTGTTCTGCAGCCGTGACGTGAGCGGGCACTTGACATATGAATCTTCAATTGCAGATTGGAGATGTACTGTGCGCTCGTGCGTGGGACCATGGGAGTTTCGGCGTACGCTGCGGGCGACGGGCGTCCTCCAACAGGTCTCAGGATCCAGGCGCAGCGTGAGATGAGATGCACGGACGCGTTGCGTTCTGTGCGACGCGGATTCCTGGAGGACAGTCGGTGAGCAAGGCACAGAACGATACACGGCTTCAACGTGGTTCCGGACGTCCCCACACCAAGGGAGCAAAGATGCGGCCGGTGATTAACCGGCCACATATCCATCCTCCATCGTGCAAGCGCACTGCTGCTCTCGTTACGGTTGAGCGTCGAGCGATGAACTGTATCGCGGGTGCGGGCAGTTCATAACTGCCGTCAAGCGGCGGACTGGGGTCAGGCTTCGGATCAGCTTCTTTGACTCAGCAGCACTGCGGGTTAATGGAGGTTAATTGCGGTTCATTATGGACAATCGCTCTGGGCGCGCTCCCGAAGCTGAGCCACTACGATAGATGAATGGCACCGTCACCAAGCTGAGGACGTGCGTACGTATAGCCGGGATGTCCGCAGAGTGAATGACTGAACGTACTTACCTATCGAGGACATCGAGTCGTGATATCGTGATATCGTCACCGCTGGAGTGCGAGTCTTCTGAATGGACCACGGCCACTGCGGATCCATTCTCCGTCGGGTGCGATCAGCGGACAGGGTGGGTGATACGCAGCTACGGAACGCCGCACACGTCGTTGACGGTGGCAGTAGTGGTCGGATTACGTCCTTCCTGGCAACGAGGGAGACCCAGCGTCCGAGAGCGCTGGCCCTCGAAGACGTACAGGGCCCATATACGCGCAAATGGCTCCCACAGGCGGCTTAGGCGGGGCCAGTATGGCAACAGGGCGTCGAGCCTCAACGCACGGCGCACACAGCATCCGGTCGAAGGCCGAGAAGATGGGACGGAGGACCAGCACGTAGCAACCACAGAAGCCAGCCACCCGTTCCCGAGAACCGAACCAACTTCCCCTGTCACGCGTCACACCCTACCAAGACGCTGGCTCACGTGATTGGCGCGCTTGTCACGTCACAGACGCGTCGCGCGAGGCAATTCGCCGCTTCGTTCCCTTCCGCCACCGCCATCTCCGACGTCTCCGTCTGTCTCGGCTTAACCACCGTGGTCACAGAGCAGACCGAACATGGTATCGATCGCGCAACCACTGTACATCCTGCCGACAAACCCGTCCGTCAAATGGCTTGCCACGCAGGAGCGCAATCTCAATCGCGAACTGCCGTATCCCGACGCTGCCGCGGAGACGCCAGAGGAATACGTCTCCCGAACTTACCTACAATTCCTATGGTTACCGCAGGTGAGCCGTCACGCCTCGTGTCTGCCTCGTTCGTGTGTCTGTTTTATCATGAGTTCAATCACGCAGTACGCGTCCGATTTTCTCGCATCGGCTGCCGCGACGCTGTCAGGGACGTGCTGTGGAGGTATATAATCCACACCGAGAGCCCATCAGGCCTGCTCGAGACCTGCAGCGCCCCCGGGCTTCCGGCCTGCGCGCGAACGCATGAGCTCCGGGGCGACCACGATGTGGGGTGCTCGGGGATGTGCGCCGGGATGCGTATCCGCCGGGCACCCCTACATGCGTCGCACTGCCTCTTGAACGTGGTGGTATGAGTCTACTATTGTTTCCTGCTGTCGGAGCCTTTTGAGCACTCACCTCTGTCAGTCTGGGCGGACCGAATGGGCAGGCTACACTGACGGTGCCAGCACGTGTCGGATTTGGGCCGAGCATTCGTGCTCGGCAATATCTTGTTCCCCGCCCCCTTGGTGCAACGCTGCTACTCCTTCTGTGCGATGCCCCAGATGCTACAGCCTCCTTTCTGCCCCTTGTATTATCGACACGTGCCAAACCCAATATGCGGTGGTGTCCACGAATAGTCCCGTTCCTCCAGTGGGAATCCTAATATCCTTCTTCGATCTTCAGGCGGTTGATAGGTCACCACATCTCCACTGAGATTATTGCGATGTCGTAATGGTCTTTCTAGAGATCGCTCTCGACCGCTGAAGGCGACACCCACTAACTCAACCACCCCCTTCCGAGAGGACATGCCGAGGGCAATTGGCATGGGCTTATTGTCCTGCCCGCCTTCTCTCCCTGTTCCTCAGGGCGTGGCTGATCATCTGGCAGAACCTAGCGGACTGAATTGTGGGGGACGTCCGTGAGACATGGTGGGCACGAGCACGACATCGCTGATACTGGCTCCGTGTTGGCTAAAGCGGTTAGTCACGAAGAAGCTCCATATCCCCTCGTCGCCCAGCTCCCGGTCCCGCATTGCATCTGTCCGACATGCTCTGTGCACCGCAGCATTTCATTAAGACCCCGTTCCAGTAAAATACATTCCGTGCTACTGCACCTCCTGAGAGCGGTAGGGCATCTTGCCCATTCGCTCTACCTTCCAAGAGCATCAGCGCTTCGCCTTCCTTGCTTCGTCATAGTCAATCTTAACTGCGGTGATATGCACACGAGCGACGTCCTCGCTCATGCCATACGCGGGAGGGCACGACCCTCCTCCCATCTTGTTTTATTTCCGCCGCTGCGCTCGCAACCAATGGCTCCGTTCATGTGACGTTGGGCCCTCCATATCGCATATCGCGCCGCAGATGTCCGCACAGCATGTTCGCAACGCTGACCGCTCTACTCCCAGTCAATCATGCCGCTGCAATTCCTCATACGTGCCCTAATGCGCGTGTCGGCAACCGCGGCATCGCCTTCACCTTCACCTTCTGAGGCTGAAGCCTCAGCACCCTCGCCGGCCGCCCATCCATTACACTCCCTCCTCAAGCCGATCCTCCTGACAAGCCGTGCCGCCTCGCAGAAGTACCAGACCCGAATCCGCCGGCTGCTCCTGGAGGAAAACGAGCCGGCCGACCCCGAGGAAGAGTACATGTGGTATGCTTACCACAAGGACAAGATCGGCAGCGACGACCAGCAGGAGCACGGCCAGGACCAGACGCAGGAGGCGGAATACGAGGCGCACGAGCGCCTCAAGAACTCGTGGCTCGAGAAGTTCGAGCGGAGAGAGTGAGTGGGAGTCCCATGTGTTTTGCCCGATCTGTCTCTGCGCCCGCCCACGCTCACACGCCCCGCCCTCCCGTGGCATCACTTCTGCAGGGTCCAGATCCAGATTCTCCTGCATCTCTTGCTGCTCTCCCTCCCGGGAGAACGGGCTGCCGCGCCAGCGCTCGCCGAGGCGGACTCCCTGCCGTTGCCGCCCTCGCTCTCGCCGTCAAAGCCGAAGAGGCGAAAGCGCAAAGAACGTGAACGTGAGCGGGCGGAGGAGCCTCCGCTGCCGCCCCTCGAGGAGCGGCTCGAGAGCTACATGGACAAAATGGCGATGTGGCAGCTCATGCAGTCCGTGGACAGCTCCCTCGACCGCGGGCAGGCGACCAACGGGAGCAAGGGCAAAGAGAAGGCGACGGACGGCCGAGACTGGATGCAAGCATTCTGCGAGGATGTGGTCGAGCCCCTGTACGTCTTTGCGTCTTCATGCATCGGACCTCGAACTGTACGAGAACGCACGGACTGACATAGTGCGGTCGCAGATTCAAGGAGAAGCTCCCGGAGCTGTGCGCGCTTTTCCGATCCAAGCTCTTTCCCGATGCGGGCAACTCGGACTCGGACTCGCTCCTGCTCTCGCCACCCCTCTCTCCCAAGCCCCCTACCAAGCGTGCCAAGTCCTCTGCCGCCACGACCGGCTCATCCAAGGGCACTTCTTCTGCCACGGCCGCCAAGGGCAACGGCAAGGACAAGGGGAAGGAGACAGACCTACGCTCCCGGTCGCGCTCATTATCCATGTCGCTCGAGCAGGAGAAGCGGGAACGGTCGCGCTCGCTCAGCATCGGCCCGAATGGCCTGCGCAAACGTGCGACGATGTTTGAAGTTACCATGACGACCAAGTTCAGCAAGGCCCGCGCCGCGGCGAAGAAGGCCGAGCTCGAGCGCACTGCGTCCATCCCCGCACCTGGGCCGTCGCTTTCGCGTACACAAAGTCAGCGATCTACCGCTGGCGAGGGCGAGGGCGATAGGTCGACGAAGGCGACCACAGCTGCGAAGGCGGCTTCGATGGGCAGTGTCCTTGTGGCTGCGACACCGGTCAAGCCGAAGAGGACGCTGACCCGAAACATGAAGTCGCAGTCTCAGTCGCAGTCGCAGTCGCAGTCGCTAGCGCGTATACCTGCTCTATTCGCGAACGCTACCGCTGGGAAGTCTGCTTCCTCAAGCTCCCGGACGCAATCGCAGCTTCAGGTAGCCAACTCGTCCGAGCTGAGCCGGGTAGACAGTCTGAACATCGATACGGACGACGATGACGATGACGCGGACCACCTCGCGACTCCTACGAAGGCAAGACGGCAACGTACGCATTCGGTCGTCACAGAAGACGGTGAGGGCGACGAATGGAAGCTGCGCGATAGCTCGCCTGATCTCCTCACGTTGGGCGCGGCTGGCTCGCAGGAGTGGTTCTCGTCCGGAGATGAAGGCCCTCCCGTGAGCAGTAGTCCTGCAGACTTGGGAGGCTTCGGAGACGCGCACACGCCCGTACGCGCCGGGAGTGCTAGAGCGCGGATCCTGGTTGGCGAGACCCCGACGAAGCCTCGCTGACTTTCCATTGTGTATCGAGTATCGAGTAGATCTGTACCACGTTGATGCTACTGCACGCTGTGCGCACCCGCTCTCGCACTAGTACTTGCTCTGCCACTGCGCTGTATACAACGGCCTTCTCCGGTCACGCGTTTGGTCCGAGAAGCTTTGTCAACTGACCACTCGGGTGCTCTCCGTGCTATATAAGAGAGCGCTTCTTCTTCTCAGCCACGGCGAACTTCTACGAAGCCCCGCGTTGACATCGGTACTTGTACTGCAACTGCAACCTGCCCGCAGTGTGCGCAAGCGGTGAGCGAGAGATAGGCCCACGAAACGCGATCGTCACTGCCGCATACGATGGTGTGTACCCGCAGAATGCGCTGGGCTGGGCATCTCGGACCATCGACTGCCTAATCACGCTACTTTCTCCCAGACAAACAACAAACCGAGCGTGGAGAGCCTTCCGCAGGAGACGCTCGACTTCGCGCATCGCATGTTCGATGCTGCCCGGGACGATAACGCGGAGCTCCTCATGCAGGCCGTCGGCGTTGGCCTTCCCGTGAACCTCACAAACGACAAGGGTGCGTTGTGAAGCCAACCGATCGTTTGTCCGATGTCTGCTCACGTTGACCCTTGGCGTTTGTGGTGATAGGAAACACACTCCTCATGCTCGCCGCTTATAACGGCCACGTCGACCTCGTCAGGCAGCTCCTGGCGAAGGGTGCGGATGGGAATCGAGCGAACGACCAGGGCCAGTCGCCCCTTGCCGGGGCTGTCTTCAAGGGTCACGATGAGGTTGTGCGCGTTCTCGTCGAAGGCGGAGCTGACCCGCGCCACGGGAGGCCGACGGCAATTCAAACGGCACGCATGTTCAAGAAGGATGAATTGTTGAAGGTGTTAGGAGCGACAGATGACGATATGAAGGAACCGCTACCGGGAATCCCAGGGCCTCCGCACTAAGTGCAAAGAGCGGTTACAGATAGCATCCTCCATTACAAGAGCATTACAGAAGTATACAGTGTAGAATGTACGATGAACATAGTGTGACATGCGAACATAGTGTCCTAGTAACCGACTCCGAGCTCCCTGCCTACCTCCTTCAAACAGTCTTTCACCAACGTCCGCGCATCGAGCTCGATCGCATGACCGTCAGAAGAGTCCTCTCCAGACATCTTCCTACCATCCACGGGCATACGATGTGCGCTCGTCATGACCCACGCCATCGGTGGCTTACGAGGTATAGACACGATTTCGCAAAGGATGGGATAGAAATGGAAGAGATGAGCTTTCGTTGAGCGCTTCACTGCGTCTGCAATCATCGCAGAAGGGGCCAAGGATTGATCGATAGCTGCAGTCGATGCTGAGCAATATTTCGAGCATAAAGAGAGGTTATGGGACAGACCTGGTTGCTCTGAGGAGTACTGCGACGGCGAATCCGACAACGACGCCCATAACGTGCCGGGCCATAGCTTGAGTGCAAGGAGCTTCCTAAGGACATAGAGCAGTTCTTCCTCTCGCACCCTTGCGTTCCATGCTAGTGAGACATATCCAGGGTACGAAGATGCATGGGAACTCACCTGGGGAATGGCAGGTTTCCCCTCAACGACTCGTCCGCAACATACCCGACAAGCGTCATGCGGCATCGTTCGAGCAAAGAAGGTAAACTCAGTGCCGCTATTCGCCTCCGCGCCGCTAACTGATCTGTAAGCCATGGCGTCAGCACCTAGTGGCATACGGAATGGTGGCCACTAACCTTGGGAAGTGTCCGAACATATCAGGAACAAGAGATCAAAGCACCAGTAGAAAACCGTTCACGGGGTAGGAAGTGACCGAGCGCCGTTGTGCCTGCGCCGATGTAGCCATCGCCAAACTTTTCTACCTTGTCCAAGTCCTTGGAGTCCTTGGGGGAGTGACTGTCGTGACTTTTCTTTGCACCTCGGGGCAGAGGAACGTCATGAAGGGAAGATGGTGAGGGTGGTAAGTCCTCGTCGACTGTCCGAAGACGGCTCCCTTGATGCAGGACTCGCGCGAGTTGCGACACGATGTAATCTGGGACAGAAGCGTCTCCGAGGTAAGGCACAACGTCAATCTCAAGTGACGCGATGAGCGACAGGTCGAAGTTCTCCTCGGCTTCCTGGATGTCGAGTGGGGATTGCTCAATGGCGGAGCTGTAGACGGTTGCCTTGAGCGGGGCCGCATTACTGCCCAGATACCCTGCACTCACCAGTCTGCCAGAATAGCTCCGCGGAACGTATCGACCACCTGTCTCCAGACCCCTTCTACTCGCTCGTCCGGGATGTCTGAACCGCCGATCAGTACGCGCCCTGTTCGTCAAATGAAAAAGCACATACTTTCACGTAGCTTCTTCATTTGGTCGCCGCATTCCCTGACAATCCGCAAGAAGCTGGTCGTCGCTGTCTTCCAAAGCGGCTGGTCCTTGCCGAACTTGGAGGGTGCTGGACACTCGTACTTTAGCTTGATCGGAATGGAATACGCCTGTCATACGTCCGTTCAGGGTTCAAACCTTGCAATAAAAGCTATCAAACACGTACCGCGAATATGGTTTCCACAGTACCGTCTGCATAGATCGCAGCATCGTCCTTGAAGCGGAGGAAGAGGTCGACCAACAACGGCATCGTCTTCTTCGACAGCGCGATGTAGGTCACGCGGCTGGGCGCGGTCCGAGAGACCTTAGCACCAGAAGGGAGACTGCTAGTGTAAGGGAGTCTGCGCGTCGAAGGCGGCGAGGAAGGGAAGGGTAGCGTATTCCGACAGGTCACGTAGGACGAGAGAGACGACGCCCTGCGCCGTTAGTTCGATGCTGTCCACAGCTTCCATTACGACTGCCTGCCTCCGCAGTTCATTCAGCCCAGGCACCGCGCGCGATAAATGAAAGAACTTGCCTGAACGGGGCTAAGGGCGTCGATATCAGGTCTGAAATCCGGCGAACTTGAATATGTTAGGACCCCTAAACTCGATCGTTAACATAAGCATTAAACCATAGAAAATGTGACCGACGGACCTTTCAAGATCGTCATGAGGCGCGTCAGACGCTCGAGCGGCCACTCGCGGTCTTCCAGCTGCCTCGCAACGCCTCTTGTGCACCGTATGACGTCCACGTACGCCATCAGGGACTCCTGCGTGAATGGCTGGACACCCTCGCCCGTGAGCGTCGGAGACTTCACGCCGGGAGACGACGCTTCCCGGTCAGCGACGGTGGCACCCATCTCATCACACGCCCGCCATGCAATCTCGAGAGCTTCCATGGTCCGTGTCTTGAGGTCTTCCGACACGGAACACGCCTTGATAGCCTTCTCGAGGCAGCGCAGAGCCGGGGCGGTGATCGTACGATTGTCATGGAGCCATGAATCCTGGATGTGGCCGACGAAGACCTCCCACGCCTTCGTGAACGAGTCGAGGCGCATGATCTTGGTCTCCAGAAAGTCATGGAAGATGGAACCGATCGATTGCAGCGCCAGGATCTTGGACTCGTCCCACTGGAGATCAGCTGCGGGTACTGCGCTTGCAGGCTGGTCTTCGGACGCCATGGAGGAGCTCCGTCGTATTGAAGCAGTGATCGAGTCGAGAAGCGGGAACGTCACCTTCCAGATGCACTCGTCCCATGTCTCCAAACTCAAGGTTGCACCATACAGCTGCAAGGTCCGGAAGAGCGTCTGGATCGCGCCGACGCGCACCTCGGGCCGCGCGTCCGTGCAGAGCCCGAGCACTTCGAGCAGGAGGAACATCCAGAGTGCGCTGTACTCCGGCTCCTTGTCCTCATCTCGGCGCTTGGCTTGTATCGAATCAGACACTCCCCAGAGCAGACTCTCAGCGGCCGTCAGAGCAATGTTGGTGTCAGCCTGGCGACCGAACTGGCCGAGCGTGCTGATGCATAGGCGCAGATGCTCAGGAGACAAGGACGACAAGGAGTCACAAACCAGCGTCAGGGACTGGAAGGCAATCTTCACCAGGGACGTATAGCTCTTCTCGGTGAGATAACTCAAGGGTGGCGGCCGGTTCTTGCCCAAGTCTTGCATTAGGGAAGGAGATGTCGTAGGCGTGACGGATCCAGAAGGCGGAGGCGCAGCCTTGCAGACGCTGCCGAGCATTTCGAAGATAGTCTCCCAGCCAACAACCAAGGTATGTCCCGATGATTGCAGAATCTGGTGCAGCGTCTCGAGTCCCATTTTCCGCAGTTCGATGGTGGTACTGCTCCCCGCCAGAGCAGACGAGTCCGGTGGGATCACCTGCGAGGCAAGCACGTTGAGCACTCTTCGTTGAACGACCGGCTGCAGTTCCGTGGACGAGGTGATGTTGCGAGGAACAACGACGAGGATGTCATCGAGGACCCGCGCAGCCTGGATACGGATTGTGGGAGGCGCATGGTGGTGTCGGACGACGGAAAGGAGATGGCCAGTGATAGGATCCCATGCCACGTCGGGCGATCTGTAGATGAGCCGATGGATGTTGAGCATAGCGACCCCTCCAAGCTTCGCGATACCAAAGTCGCCACTACGCTGTGCTCAAAGAATCAACGAGAAGTCCAACGAGTGAAACAACACAACGAAACTTACAAGAGTGCGAGGCAGATGTATCCCGCTCACTCGCCGCCTGTGCGCCGGCTCTGCACTTGATGGCGACAGAGTCGCACTCGAACTGGTCGAGAGTTCTTCCACTGACTCGTTTATGCCCTCGAGCGTGTCAGACTGCATCCCGATCATAGCCCCGCTCAGCTTGCACAGCGCCTTGACGAAGTCGCAGAACGCCGCATCCTCCAGATTCTTCGATGCGTCAAAAAGCCTCTGGATCGAATGCTGCAGGCTGTCTGGGTCGAGGTCTGCGAGTAACGGATGGCGATGTGTCGGCGAAGGCGGCGGCTGGGATCCAGCACCAGCAGATCCACTCGAGGACACAGAGCGCGAGGGAGGCAGCGAGCCTGTGCCAGGACCGATTGTGTTGCGCTTGTTCGTGGGAGGACGAGCGCCCTTCATCGTCAATACGTAGTCCGCGTTCTGTAGCGCTTCGAGGATGTCGAACCAGCTCGGGCCAAGACTTCCGGCGAGGAACAAGGCACTTGCAACAAGCACCTTCAGACACGCCATGTTGCGCTCAGATAGCCCTGGGGGCTGGGTGCTCCCTCCAGGGAGTCCGAAGGTCTCCGAGATCGCGCTCGCGGCGGTGCGTGGGGTACTCGGCTCAGCGGGGACGTACGAATCGATACTGGACACGACGCGAGTCGGGATCGCAAGACGCGCAAGGCTGGTGAAGAACGCATCGCGAGGCGTCGTCAGCCCGAGCATGCCTGAGACGGTGGTCAGCGCTTGGTAGCTTGCGAGCACATCTACGAAGAGCTCGTCTGAGAGGTTGGTGGAGATAAGGAACGAGAGCGCGGCTAAAAGCGCGGGCCATCCGTTCTCGACCATGTCATGCACGGTCTGCAACTGATGCGTGACGGGGTCGTCCTGTGGGAGGGTAGAAAGGTCGAGGGCTGGAGGTGCACGGATGACAGGCTCGCCGGCTGTGCGAGGTTTCTGCACCATGATCGAGTTGTACAGTGGCGCGGTGAATGTCGCGAAACCTTCGCACAGGGCGACGAGGCACTGCACGCCGAGGAGGTAGAGGTAGGACTCCGGGATCGGCGGTGAGTCGGCTTTGTCCAGCTGATCGATGCTGGAGAACCTCATGAGGTGGTGGAAACGAGAGAAGCGGATACACATACCACTGCAACTTCATCGCAGATGTCTGTACGCTAAGCCCGGCCTCGGTGGACATCATGTTCGCGACGCCAGATACCGTGGCACTGGCTGCGCTTGCGACCATTCCCGCCACACCGCCCACATCCAAGGCGTACGCACCATCCGCGCTCGAACTTGGGTGAGTCGACACGCCCACGCCAAACATCTGTTGGCCAACTCCAAGAAGTGCCGGTCGCTCCGTTACGAGCCGCTTAAGCGCTGTGATGAGCGACGTGAATACCTTCGAGCCGCCATCTTCCGCGTCGTAGCGATCCCATATGCTGCGCACGAGCTCTGCGTCACTGCACAACCTAGTAGACAGATAGAGTTAGACACTGACTAGCCTCACCACGCGCAGACGTACCCACGCATGATCTCCATGGCCAGGACCCGCATCCAAAGAGGTCGGACGGGATGGCCTTGGGCAGCGTCCGCCGGGTCTGTGTCTCCACTCTCCGCACCAACTATCCTGATGAGTAGCATGAGGAAGACCTCCGACTCCGTCTTGAGCTCGGACGAGAACTGCTTGAGCAGTAGGAATACAACTCGAGTGCATCGAAGCGTGAGCGGGAAGTTCGGTCGGTCCGAGAGCGACTTGTGCACCAACGGGCATAGGTGATGTTGCAGCAGGAGCAGCAATTCGTTATGCTACGCAACAGCTTGAGTGTATATGCAACACCCTCAGATTGAGATGCTTACCTTACGGAACAGGTCGTGATAATTCGTCAGTACACTCTCAATCAGCTCCAGTGCGAATGTCTTCCGGAGCGCTTCGAGCTTCAGAAATCGCGGATGCTCCGAGTTCGCAAGTAGGCACAGGTCCTCGAAGACCGCATACGCGTCATGGGCAGATGGGCCGAGTTTCGTCGTGGCGCCATTTGGGAGTATCGCTTCGGCCTTCGCGCTCTCCGTAAGCTCATCCCGCCGGTCCTCATCGACAACCTTGTCCACTACAAACATCACCAGCTGCCGCAGCGTAGCAGCAGCAGTCGAGGAGACCACGGCAATGCGAGACTCTTGCAGCCTGAAACACAAGAGCAGAGCCTAGAAGTCACAAGTCAGCGACGCTGACTCTGGTACAGCTGCCCGGCGCGCTGCCGAGCTTAGTCAATCGAGCACTCACATCGCCCAGGAGTTGCCCGTGGACTGCAGGAAAGTTGGTAATGAGAGACAGGAGGGTTTGCAAGATGCGAAGCTGGATGTCTACGCCCTGGTTTATGCAGTCATTCATAGTGGTGATGATGAGGGGAACAGCGGATTGTGGGACAGCCTTGAGTGCGATGAGGCGTTGGAGAGACCCAAGCGATATTGCGACAACCTTCGCGTTCTTGGTCGCGCATCCCATGAACACAGGACGGAGAAGGTCGTCGGATTGGGGTCCATCTGACGGGCAGGACGGAGTTGGGGAAATATGCTTGCGGAGATGCATGTTACGACTTACCAGACGCCAAGTTCGCAGTTGCCTGCTCCGGGGAAGAACGCAGAATCGCCAGGGACTTCTCTGCAGCCTTGATAGTAACAAAAATGCCTGGGTATGAGTCGCTCCTTCCGAGGTGGACGTGAGTGGTAGTAGGGATGATCACTCACCTCGCGTACGTCAGGGTGCTTCCTCCTTGTCTCGCTGGCGAGAGACTATACCGAGTGAGATGCGGGAGACGATGAACATAATGTGCGCAGCGTACCTGAAGCTCCGTCACCAGGAATGCCAAAGAACTCATGGCGGGTTACGATTGGGAGCTAGACGCGTCCGCCACCACGGTAGTGACTATATAGTGTTTGCGGATCCCTCCGCAGCACTTGCACGCGAAGTGCTCTGTGCGTCCAAGTAAGCAGATATAGTCAGACCAGGTCTGTGAGTAGCTCCGGCGAGAGCTGAAAGGGACGGGAGGGTACAGAGGAGGAGGATGACGGTGGTACTGGACAACAGTCGGACAGGGCGCCTAGACGTGCAACTTGTCCCTACCTGTGACTTGTCCATTGCCACCAGCATCTTTCATCTTACATATGTAAAGCCTCCATCTTGCCAGCCTGTATTCGACGTCCTCACCCACAGTGAACATATCGGTGAGTGGTCTCCTCTGGGCTGCTGCCACAAATCAGGACGGCTCATCCGACCTTGGCGACGACTAGGTCCATCGTAGGTCCATTGCACTCATTCTCCATGGCCAGCTGGGATCGGGATCGGGTCACGTCGAATGTCCCCGCGTCTCCTCTTCCTCCGTTGCCAAAGCAAGACTTCTCCCCCTTCCCCATCAGCCAGCCGACGCTCTCGGCGTCACTGTCGCGGCTGCCCTCGTGGTGGCCGCGGTGGACCGACCACTCCGCCAGGGTTTGCCGCCGACGAGAAAGCCCTCCGGGTCAACGGGGGCTTGTCAGTCATCCAGCGGTGCGCGTGGCGTCAATTCTTCCCAGCTGGTACCGATGGTTGACTGGCTGGAGGAGCCGGATCGCGAGAACCACGGTATCAAGCTGGACGTCCTCTGCGGGCCCCCCCTTATCCAGAACGAGTCGCACGCGCGCACCGGGTATCAACGATTATTTGAGACCATGGTAAAACCCATTTGGCTTACATATCCCATCCGAGCCACAGCGCCGCCAGCCCAGGCGGGTTACTGGCTCAACGCTACCACCGAGGGCAGAACCGAGGAATATCTGACGCGCGCGGACATCGTCTGGGAGTGGCTATGGACAGATTATGAGCAAGGCCCATCGCGCTCCTACCGACGTCCCATTGGTCTGATTGAGGTGAAGACGGACGGGGCGTTGATCAACGCCATCGAGAAGATTGGGGAGCACATCGCCAGCGGGCAGTTTGCGTGGCCGGACCCGGCGGAGGCCGAGCCTCCCGCAGGCACGCGGGTGATTATCCAGGTGAGTTCCATCTGCGGTTGTACGTTCTAACCACGCGCACTCGCTCATCGTAGCTCTGGAACCAACTAGTCCGATGGCACTACACGACCCCAGGTGGTATCCGCTACGGCATGCTCGCCTCCCCACACCTCGCCTACTTCCTCCGCAGGGACAGCGCAAACACCATGTTGGTCGACGGACCCTCAACGTATTTGAGATGTTCCAGTGCTGGGTTTGCATGATCATCGTGGGTGTTCCGCCATATTCATTCTTGCCCAAACTGAAAATTCTGCCCGTACAGGACTCTGGGCGCGAGGAAAACTGGAAGGACCCCAGGTGGGATTTATATTCGCTCTTGCGTCGTGTTCAGACCTCGCTCGCACAGCGTGAGGGTAAAGCGCAGGATGCATCCTTGCTGCGTTCGATTTTGTCCGCCCGAGTAATCACCTCCAACGTCTCTCAAATTCTGCGCGACCTTCGCCGATGCTGGGCAACCGCACAACTCGCCCACGCCGAAGCTCTACTACTCCATGGGGCCAGAGGAACCATCCTCGGGCGCGCAGTTCGCGAAGAGGGCCCGCTGAATGTTCCCCGGTCAGGGATATTTGCTGCTTCCCTATGTACTTCGCGTTCACCCGCGGTCATCGAGGTCCTTGTGGATGACACGGTTGTGATGGAAGGGACTCGCGCGCGCGTTTTCTCAGCAACATATTCAGCAATCAAATTCAAGGTCAAAACAGCTCTCACCGACCCCCCCCCCCCCCCCCCCCCCCCCCCGCTCAAACCCCTTTGGAAGAGTGGCGCGCTCTCGCTGCCCGTCTTCCCCGTGACCCAGATGCCGCGGCCCAGCTTCCGATCCCCACGTACTATGGATTGTTCTCGCTCCGGGAACGACACCTCATCGTGACCTCTGACAACGGCCTCCCGCTGCACCGCTTCGGCCGCGAAGGATATGAACTGTTGCAGTGAGTCCAGCCATGCTCTGGCGCGGTGGTTACACGACTCATTTGCCGCAGGCCTTATTTTGACCGAGCCGTGTACGCCCTCCAAGACGCCGGAATCACGCCCTCCGACATTGGGCCACATAATTCCCTGTGGGACGTCCATGATTCCCGCGCTACCATCATAGACTTCATCGATGACACCGCCATCTAAGCGTGGACCCGCCCTCGCCGCAGACGAAGCGAGTTCCGGGGTGCGTGTCTTCCACTGACTATGGCCAGGCTCTTCGCGGGCCGTGACTCAGCCCCATCGTCACAGTGTGTCCGAACACTGGGGTCCTCTGAATCCAACCTGGACTGCGAACATGGTATCCTCCTTCTCCTCCTCCTCCAGCATCGTCCACTACTGACTTGTACTGACTGTCAAGGACTTTGACTTCATCGTCCATATCTTGCGAGAGCTCTCATCTTGAGAATGCGAGTTTGCGACTGCATTGCCCATAAATGTAATGGCTCGTTGTTTTCTGATTGGCATATCGGCAGGCGTAGCCCGATGGAAACTGAATAATCGTATGGGTCGTTCGCATCGAGACTCGAGAGGACCACGGTCAATTCACCCAGCGAGAATCAACGTCAGGTGTAAACGGTGAGGGAAGTTCTTTCACTAAGTGTACCTCGAGTATTGATCTGCATTTCTCGGCGTATAGCATGTCGCGGTTCACCCCCAGGGTGTCGTCCAGCCGTGACTCGATTCAACCGACATACATACTGTACCAATGGTCGTACATAGATTCTGCCCTCATGCGAGCGAATATTTAGGTATCAGTGGTCTCCGTACAAGCGAAACCGAGGTCATATATATCATGAGCGGGTTTGCGGGCTTCATGCATCCTCGTTCTCTTCGATCTCCGATCCTCTGACCTCTCCTCAGTGTGGTATGAATGCGGAACGTCTCCGCACCTCACGGCGTTTCCACCAGCGCCTGGATCCACTCGAACAAGTCCTTATGCCCCGGCGGCGCGTTAAGGCTTCGGGGCTGCTGCGCCACCACAGCGCCCACGTAAGTCTCGAAGATCCGCATCGTCTCCTGCATATATTACCATGACATCCGTCAGCATCCGCCCCGCAGACAGACTTACGCGGCGTCGTAAGCCTTCGAACAAAAACGCACCTGCGGGTCGTGCAAGTTCACGTGTGGTGGCACGGCGCGCATCATCTGCCGCCAGCCGTACGCCGTGACCCAGCGCACGACGAAGTCCGGAAGCCTCTCGTCGAAGTGCTGCTGCAGTACGGAGTCCGAGGAGCGATCGTGAGTCTCGCTCATGCTCTTGTCCCATCCGTACTCACCTCGAGGTCTTGACCGCACATGTTCGGGCTTCGTTGAAGCACCGCTGCGGTGTATGCCGCGCGGAGCATGGATTGCCCTAGCACATGCAGCCGTTCGCAGTTGCCGAACACTGGGTCGTAGGCAGGCGGCGCAGTGTGGTGCACGAAGACGATGAGGAACGCCTCCGGGGAAAGCACAGGCGCGGGCGGGATGTGTGCAGCCATCGGTATGTACTCTGCAGTCTTCTTGTGTAGTGCGAGCAGAAATTGACTGGAGTATACCGAGGCCGAGTAACTAGAAGGGTACGAGTGTTCTGGGAGCTGGGGACCGACTCAGCGTTCGCTCATATGTACGCCCAGGCCATCATCTTCCAGGCTATGAGGGTCGCAGACATCATCTGCTGCCTGCGACCCTCCTGCTCGGGAGCTGCTGCGAGTCGTACTTGGATGTCACGTACTGCGAGCTGCGACTGCGTGTGGGCATCATCGAGCCTGGAGTTCCTTCTAATCCCCGGCACGCCGAGACAGAGCTACTCGAAAGTCACGCCGATCTCCTGTCCTCCGTACCCATTCAAGTTGCAGTCCATCCTATCAGCATGGATTGAATCGCGCGAGAACCGAACTGCTTCTGGAGAGGCCAGGAAGGATCCTCCCCGGTACGACGGTAGTTCGTCGCTGCTCAGTACACTGACATAGTTGCGTTCCTTCTAGAGCCATGAACGCGCTAGGGCTCATCCGCCTCGGACGGACGTCGGACACCCGTGCAGAGAAGTAGTTTCCGTCTCATACCGTCGTCAATACTGCCTCGATTCTCCGTCGCAAACCGACCGTTCGTTGATTCAATCAGTAGATATCATTGGCAACTACACACATTTCCTAGGACGAGCGAGCAGACGACATACACAACAGCAAGACAGCACGATAGCGAGGCAAATTCAGCAAAGCGAAACATTCTAGGTGGTCCGTGGCCGACGGGGGCTCCTTCTCAGGGCTCCCCCCAACATCCATCTATCTCTGCGCGGTCTTCTCCATTACCCTGCCCGGAGCACTGGAGAGTATCCTTCCGTGGCCCACTTCACGGCGTTTGCACGAGCCGCAGGATCCACTTGAACAATTCAGCCTGCCCATCAGGCTGCTGCAGGACGACCGCGCCAGCGTACGTCTCGAAGATCCGCAACGTCTCCTGTAACGCCAACCGCCGCCGTCACGTCCGTCAGCACCATCCTCAGGCTCGGCAGAAGCACTGGTCGAAGCACAACGCACCTGCTGCTCGTCCAAGTTCACGTTTGGAGGCACGCCCCGCATCAGGCGCCGCCACCCGTACGCAGCGACCCAGCGGGCGACGAAGTTCGGGAACGCCCCATTGACGTGTTGCTGTGTCCCAGGCCCCGGTGAGTGAGTGAGTGGGTGTCCGCTCTTCCCTCAACTGAGAGGATACTCACGGCGAACACGTTCCCGTGCAGGTTCGGGAACTCCTGGCGCATCGCGTCTCTGTACGCGGCCTCGAGCATCGAGCGTCCGAGCAGCGCGAGTCTGTGGCAGTCCCCGAGGACGGGGTCCTTCTGCACGGCAGGCGGCGCGGCGTAGTGCACGAAGACGATGAGGAGCGCGTCGTTGGTCAGCTGGGGAGCGCGGGGGGTCTGGATGGCCATTGCGATCGACGTGCGGGGCGGTCAAGTGGGCAGAGCGGAGTGCGTGGGTGTTCTCAGGTGCTCGAGAGGTGAGTGGTCGGTTTGAGGCAGACCCGGAGCGGAGAGCACCCCAGCTTATATGCTCTCTCCCGTAGAGCATCCTGCAGTATCCTTGGATCCAGGGCGTCATCTCTGCCTACCTGCCTACAGCTTGCTGTGCCACGACGGGCGGCGCTCGGCTGCGCACGCATCCGTCAATCTGCTGCTGCAAGTGGCTACTCGCCTGCGGGAGCATGAGTCGACTCGTAGGATGTCGATCGAACTTAGGGCTCCCGGGACCCGGGTGCACCTCGTCCTCGAGCTCGGCGGGCACTCCGGCTGTCTTTCTGGTCCTGCATGCAGGTAGCAGGCCCGATGTAAATACCGAGGACAGCGACCAAACGCGACGTGCAGACCGCGCCTCTCGGAGATAACCGACGCTCACATATGCCGCAGGCCCTCCTACTCCCGTCTGCAGCGCATCGCAGACAGTCCTGCGACCCCCCAATGACCGCCTTATGGTTTGCACATTGACTCGAACCTCTCGCTCCAAACTCGCCTCTGTGACTGCACCACGAACTGGCGCGCTGCTGCAAACCACATTGCGGGAGGCTGTGCCAACCTCGGACTCGGACCCCTAGGCCTCCGGGCTCTTTACTTACAGGTCCTGCTGCAAGGCTGCGAGACCGCCCTTCCAAGTATCACATGTGGAGCCGTAGCCGTGTTATGTAGCAGGCACTAGTATCAGACCCGCAGGACTACTTGCGTATTAGGTGGGTGCCCAATTGCTGAGGTATATGATGCCAGTGTCTCACCCAGTGGCTCGTGTGCGTTTGCTGAGCACTGTCTATGTCACGCAGTCGCTACTTGCAGCACACTCAGGCTATGCCCCATCAGAACAGACCAAGTACCACATATCCTCGTCCACTGAGTCACGACCGCGCGGCATCAAAGTTAGGGTTGCATAGAAAGACACATGGCATACACGAGCAAGCATGAGCAGGCAAGTCCGAGTCTAGATTTATGTGCACGGAGCGTACTTACTACACAGCAACGACCGTCCGCGCCCGCAGGGCATCTCCTCAGTCCCTTCCCACGAGACTCGAAGTTGTAACCTCCGACCATCCGACCCGTCCGTCCGTCGGCATGTTACGGCGCGTTCACCAGCTGCTCGATCCACTGCATGAGCACCAGCGGCCCAAGGTCCGGCTGCACGGCGACCGCGCCCGCGTACGTGTCGAATATCCGGCGCGTCTCCTGCAAATCAGAATCGCAATCGGCCAGTCGCAAGCGGCAAGCGGTCGAAGGCATCATCCCCAAAAAGCACGTCGCACATACGCCCCCCCGGATGACCGCAACACCGCAACACCGACACCGACACCGACAAAACCAACCGCAAAGTCAGCCAACGCGGACGAGCGCACCCAGCACTGAGCACGGAGCACTCACCGTGGGGGCGCCGAGGTCCGTCCCGGGCGGGACCCCGAACAGGGCCAGCCGCCAGCCGTACGCGGTCACCCAGCGGTCGACGAACGCGGGGAAGGCCGCGTCGATGTGGGCCTGTCGATGGCAGAGTCATGTCGTCAGCAGTGTTCCGCCAGCCCGTGTCAAGTCAATATGCCAAATCAGGCATCAGGCATCAGGCATTGGGCAGCACGTCGCCCGTCCCGTCCCGTCCCTCACCCCTCTCGTCACCGCCGTCCGTGGCGAGTACCTACTATGACGGGGAGGTCACGGAGCCACACATAAAACAACATCATGAACCTGAACCTGAACCTCAACATCACAACACGGACCTCGGGAGTCGGGGCCGCAACCCTCAGACCACCACAGTACTACTACCAGCACATACCAGGCGCCTGAGTCACGACACCCACCTGCAGCGCCCCGGGCCCGACCAAGTCCGGCCGCGCGCGCGCGACCGCCTGCGCGTACGCCGCGCCGAGCTGGCGCCGCCCGAGCGCCGCGAGCCGCTCGCTGTCCCCGTACGGCTCGTGCAGCGGCGGGCTCGGCACCGAGTGGTGCACGGAGAGCAGGAGGCGCGCGTCCCCGGAGAGCCGCGGCGCGGGTACGGGTACGGGTACGGGTACGGGCGGGAGGTGCGCGTGCGCGTTGGGGTTTGGGGTTGGGGTTGCCATGGTTGGGGGAGTGGTCTGGGAGGAAGAGGAGGAGGAGGAGGAGGAGGAGGAGGAGGAAGAGGGGGTGGTGTGAACTTGAAGGGGGTGGCGATGAGTCCTGGGTGCTAGGTGCTATGTAGGCGGGGAGAAGTGGATGGCACTGGGTGACACCGAACACTTGGGAGACTGGAGTGGTGGTGGTGGTGGTGGTGGTGGTGATGCTCAGTCCGGCCACGATGCGGCGCGGCCTATATACCACCGGGCTGTAGGTGGACGTCGACAGCCTGCAGCCTGCAGCCACGCGTGCGCTCGTGCTGCTGGACTCCCACCAGCCCGCGTAGGAGTTGGGAGTTTCGAGCTGAGGACCGACTGCGGAGGGTTCAGAGGGGCCTACCGTAGCATGTACCCGCACTGCGCTGTGGGTGGTACTGCAGCAGCTCCGGGTTGCAGCGGTAGGTGCCAGGTGCCAGGTGCCAGGTGCCAGGTGGGAGCTTGAGCTTGAGGGCAGCCGCGCGAGTGGCAAGCAAGTAAGTTCTTGGCCCCCAATGAAGGTACGAGACTCACCGGCGAGACGTCGGACGGCGCCGCGTGCGTTGGACACAGTCATGCGCAGCCGCACTCCGACTCGAAATCTGCTGCTCGGAATCGTTTGATGCACCTCGGGGGGAGCAGCTCGCGAAGTCTGCAGCTACATGGGATCGGCTTCGCTGGATCGACGAGAGACGACGTCACGAGAGCGGCCGGCTGCGGTATTAAGCACGAGCGGGGGGCGCCTGTTTTCGTAACGGTACTTCAAGCTTCACCCGCCGTAGGCCAATGAGTTCATTTTCAGACTCCGACTTTCACGAGACTCGCGAGCTCTTCCAAGGCGAAGTCGGGGCTTCAGATCTCCTAGTCCTGTGACGACGCCGCAATTATGGCTCGTTCGAGCGCACGGGTGGTCCGCCGAGTAAGTACTACTCCGAGTCAGTCGCTTGGGTGGTGGTGGTTATCCCCTCGGATCGCAGCATGTAGTCATGCCAACGCACTGACAGTGACAGTGGCAGGCTGCAGCCTGGGTGGGAGCGTCAGTGTCACCGTCACGGCTGCCAGTGCAGGCGTCAGTATCCATATCCGTATCCATATCCATGTCGACTCACTCGCACTAAAGCTTCAAGCAAGTACCCTGGTGGACCGTGGACGGGTGCCAGAGATCGTGACTGTGCGGTGCGATACTTACTTGGTCCGAGTCGACCAAGGCTAGGGGTCCTCCGTAGTTGAGGTTCGTGCCTGGACGTCCGGGTACTTGAGGAACCAAGCCAAGCCAAGCCTCAGCCTGTCTGGCAACGTCGTGAGTGACATTGACGACATCATTGAGACTGGAGTCCACCGCGACTCGGGAGTCGGACCAGCCTGTAGGTATCCGCTGCAGAATGAGTGACGCAGTTTGCCGTAGTGCCAGGCTGAGGGTGACAGTGTCAGCAGATACCGAGTTGTACGGTTGGACAGTGGTGGACGACGCACGACGGACCCGTTGCACGCCGTTCCGGCAGCTTGATTTTTTGCTGACGGGTCGCGCCGGTGCATGAAGCTTGAAGGCCTACTAGGGAGCCGCCGCGGGTCCCCGCACGACTCGGACGGGCCGGAGTCGGAGTCGCGCGGTCGCCGAGGCCGTGGCATCGTCTTGCTCGAAGCGCGAAGATTGGCATGGGCATTCGAGCTCGGCGCTGGTGGCAGGAGCAGCGCGATGTGCTGTACTCTTCCGACTCAATGTCGCTGTCTCGGTGTTGTTCACGTCTTCTGTATATGTGTCCGATGGACAAGAGCGTTCTCTACCAGACGAGGGCTGGAGCTTGAAGCACTTTGAAGGATGTAGCAATGTATGCATGTCAGTATACGCACGGACATCTGATAGACTGAGACCCGCACCGACAGCAACGAGGCGGACACTGGCAGACTGCCGACAAAGTCTGTCACGGTACTAGAGCACCGCCTGTCGGACGAGGAGAAGCTGCGGGACGGTCGAGGACCGTGGGCGGCGGGAGTTCGCGAAGGTACGTGACGCGTGACGGTGGAGCAGTGCGCACTCGCTGAGGAGGTGAAGGGAGCTGGAGAGGAGTGCAGGCGAGAGATCGCCGCCCGTGAGCATAGCACAGTTTATGTCCCTCCGTCGTGTGAGCGGACCCGGGGATATCACCGAGGATCCGAACGCTGGCCCATATGATGTACATCCTTGAGCGTCTTCTGTAGGGTATACATGTACAATGCGTGAGGCAGATCGAGGCTGTCGTGATGGAGCGAAAGAGATGGTGAACCGTGATAACCAGCCCGTGTGGTTTGCGTGGTTTGTGTCCTGGAGGCGGAGGGATAGGCACGGTGAACGAGGGACGATCGAGACGGATCTGGGCTCCGGGACACGCATTCTCGATCTCGGAGGCAGAAAAGCAGGCGATGACGTGCGCGCTCCGGGTGAAGGTCGCGAGAGCTGTGGCGCGCAGCGAGCAGGACGCGTCGGGGCGGATGCAGAGAGAGATCCATGGCGGGATCGGACGGGTTGAACACTACGACTGCCATATATGGGCTGCGTCGGGTGCTGCGGCACCGATACCGCGCCCTCTGCGGAGCTTCGCTGCGGAGAAGATTGATGGGCGAATGCATACTCCATGGGCGTCGAGAGTGACAGGCCAGCGCCCGCAGCCAGCCTCTACGGCGCACAGGCTCTGCTACATAGACCCCCGACGCTCCTCCTCGACGCCTCTCACTCCTGCCACCCATTCCCTACGCCCCGCCCACAGCTCCCCGCGACACCGACTACCGACGTCACCGGCCCGACCCCGGCGATGGCGCTCAAGCTGACGACGACGAGCCGCTACGTGCTCCTCGTCCTCGTCATCATCGTCAGTCGCCCTCTCTTGCCATCCGCCCGGACACTCACCCACGCCCTTCGCAGATCGGCCTGCACTCGATCCTCAGCTTCACACACGCAGACTACGGCCGCGCCACCTCGTTCAAGCACATCGCCTCCCAGCTCTCCTGGGGCTCCCCCTCCTCCGACGCCGTCCCCGACGAGTACTATGTCCTCGACCCCGACACCAACCATCCGGACACGCTCCTCAGTCGCCGCGCGAACGCCACCATCCTCATGCTCGCCCGCAACTCCGACGTGGACAACGCCGTGCGGAGCGCACGCAGGCTGGAGGACCGGTTCAACAAGAAGTTTGGCTACCCGTGGGTGTTTCTGAACGAGGAGCCGTTCTCAGACGAGTTCAAAACGTGAGTGTTCGTATCTTTCCCACTCTTCCTCTCCGTTCTCTGCTTCGCGGAGCTGCCGCGTTCTTCCCTCGTCCTGGGTCCACGGGTGAACAGGGGATCTGTCACACCTTCCACCCCCACCGTCCATGGCATTCTACAGCTGGGTGGGAAGCAGTATTGTGATGGCATGTCAATGTTCGCCTCTTCCCACTCTTCCTCTCCGTCTCTATCGTCATGGAGCTGTCGCGCCCACCCCTTGTTCTTGATTCATGAGAGGGCGCTACAGTGGCTCATTGCCTGCGGTTCCGTCGCTGCGCCTATGGCTACGTCGGAAGCAGTACTATGACGGCATGTCAGTACGGATGCCAGCACGTCCGCTCACATCTCATCATCGTTCCTCGCACCTCCGCGACGCTTCTGGCGTACGTAGCCCTGTACAGTCTAGGGCGCTGTTCCTGGCAGTGGCCAGGAACCTCGCGTGGTAGCCGATCGAAACTCGGCGTGTATCCTCTCACGACTCACGAAGACTACTGCTGGGCCAGAGATTGACGTTTCAACCAGCGAGCGATTTGTTCGGGATGTATGTCGTTGCGGTGTGCGGCTCTGCAGACCCTCGGAGTCGGCGGACGGATGAGTGGCCTGGATGCACTCGTCCAGCTCGAGCAGAGTCGGTGCGGAAGTCACAATATCGCCAGAAGGACTCGCTGACTCGAAGTCTGCTACGCGCGACGGGCGCGGGCTGCCGCGACGAATGTGGCGCGCCACATGCTTTACGCGCGCAGCGTTGAGGCCACGAGTAGCAGGCTCCCGCGATTCAAAGATGCTGAAGCGTTACAATTCGCACTTCCCCCACTCCATGGTTCCTGGCCGTGGAGACCCTTCCTACTCCGACTACTTCCACCTCCACTTTCCTCAGTGCGCATAAGCAGAAGCTGTGACAGTGGTTCAGCACG
The DNA here is from genome assembly GCA_022592435.1 of Cerioporus squamosus. Taxonomy (NCBI): domain Eukaryota; kingdom Fungi; phylum Basidiomycota; class Agaricomycetes; order Polyporales; family Polyporaceae; genus Cerioporus; species Cerioporus squamosus. Next base: position 4,405 of record JABYQS010000087.1, on the reverse strand, counting down.
CATGAACGGCCAATTGCAGCTCACTGAGGCGCTGGCAGCTCTATGCATACCCGACTTCATAGAGCGTCGCGAGTCCGCCTGCACCAAGGGTACCCAGACGGGCGCGTCCCCTGGCGTTGCGCACGTTCGGGAGGCGGCGTGGCCGATGGCGCTGTCAGTGCGTTTCTCAAGAGCGCCGTGCCCTTGCGCGAACTCAGCATGGAACACGGGCGGAAGCGCACGGTCTGATGTAGCCGCTTCATGTCAGTCTCAGTTAGCATGACTGTACGAACAAGGGGGCGACTGCATGAGCTTGGGTGCGTCGCAGGAGATTCAAGCCCGATCGTGTTGCGAACAATTCGACTACGAGCCGGGCCTTCGTGGCGCTCTCGAGCGAGGCTCATGCTTCCCACAGAAGGGAGCATGGTTGGGGAGGAAGTTCCACTGCGTCGCAACCCGTCGCCCGCCTCGCATCCTATCCCTGCATATCTCGTGTCTTGTTTCTGGTGCGCCCAGTCTGAGCTTGGGAGGCGCTGGTTTGGTATGGGATGACCCTTTGCCTTGTATTGTTCACTTTGCATGGGATGAACATCTCCTGCAGTGCGCAAGTGTAAGGCTCGAGGCCGAGCGATTCAAGCAAAGCGCCGTGCTCACGAGGCTGGTCGGCCGCGGACGCGGTGCGATGTGCAAGCACTCCGTCGTTCGTTCTGCAGCAGTTGGTCTTTCGCTGGCGACGGCTGGCGTCTCGTGCGAGGTTCCGCGCGCGATGGCGGCAGTACCTCGGCTGTCGTGTTGCACACACCCTCATTCTGCGACCGCGACCGGTCCGCTCCCCTCCCCCCTCCTGTCCCTCTTTCTGCCGTGAAATAGCCATACTGATCGTCGTGTTCCTGCAGCCGCGTGAGCAACGTGATAAACGGCGAGGTCACCTTCGGGCTCGTCCCGCGAGAGCACTGGTACCAGCCCGAGTGGATCGACGAGGCGCGCGCGACCGCCGGGCGCGAGAAGATGGTCGCGGACAACATCATCTACGGCGGGAGCGTGAGCTACCGCAACATGTGCCGCTTCAACTCCGGGGTGCGTCCCGCGTCATCCGTCTTCGGGCGAGCGCTGACAGGCGCGCACGCAGTTCTTCTACCGGCACCCGCTGCTGCAGCAGTACAAGTGGTACTGGCGCGTGGAGCCGGACGTGCACTTCCACTGCGACATCGACTTTGACCCGTTCCTGTTCATGGAGGACCACAACAAGACATATGGTGCGTCCTTCCTCGCTGCTGCGTTTCTGCCGCTGACGCGCGCGGACAGCGTTCACGATCACGATGTACGAGTTCGGGGCGACGATCCCGACGCTGTGGGACAGCGTGAAGGAGTTCGTGCAGGAGAACGCGCAGTACGTCGCGCGCGACAACGCGATGGGCTACATGTCCGAGGACGGCGGGAACACGTACAACAACTGCCACTGTGCGTCTCCCTCCGACCGCTTGTTGACTGACATCTGACGCGCGCAGTCTGGAGCAACTTCGAGATCGCGGACATGGACTTCTGGCGGAGCGAGGCGTACTCGAAGTTCTTCGAGCACCTCGACAGGAAGGGCGGGTTCTACTACGAGGTGCGTCCGTCCCTGGTCCGTCGCCTTGCCCGCGGATGCTGACGCGCCTGCGGCTGCAGCGCTGGGGCGACGCGCCGGTGCACAGCATCGCGGCCGCGCTCTTCCAGAGCAAGGAGCAGATCCACTTCTTTGACGAGATCGGGTACGAGCACAACCCGTACACGCACTGTCCCAAGGGCGAGGGCGCGTGGGCGCGTGGGAAGTGCGGGTGCGACCCCAAGCGCAGTTTCGGTGCGTGTCCTGGTCGTTTCCACCTGTGCGATGCTGACTGCCGGGGCAGACTACGACGGGTACTCGTGCATGCGGCAGTGGGAGCATATGTGGCGGTGAGGGCTGCGCACGGCGCTGGCGGTGAGTAGCCTCGTGGCGTGGGGATCTGCGAGATGGGGCGACATCTCTCCGATTGACCGTCTGGCTCTGTACAGAGAATGGGTGTGTACAGAGAATGGGTGTGTACAGAGAGTGGGTGTGTACAGAGAGCAGGTGTGTACGTGAGAGTGGGCGTGTACGTGCGGGCGGGGAGCTCCTCGCAGGGGGCTGTCCCCGGTGTATGTTCTAGCAGGACAATCTTCGAGCAGTGTATTCAAGCTGGCGACTTCGCAGGGGACCCGGAATCGGGCATGTAGTAGATGGCAAATATATTTCGTTGCGTACACGACACAACGGCCCCTGCAGCAAACCACAGATCTCGCGCAAGAAGCATCTCGCTCGAACGGGCGCCTAACGGCACAGCACTTGGCCGTCGCCACGCACCGCTCGCAGCCTGCCTCCTGCCACCACCATCTCGCGGCTCTTCTGTACTCGGACTCGCCTGGCTGCTCTCTGTGGTTCTGGCGAGCACATGCAAGACGTCTAGGCGGATGGGACTTCAATTCAGGGTGTACATACAGGTGACTCGGAGTTGACTTCGGAGAAGCTTCGATCTCGCGGTCGGTTTCGTACTCTGCGCGAGGCTGCGGGGACGAAGGACACAGTGTAGGTGGAGCGAGTGCGGTGCTCTGTGCAGAGCAGCGACGAAGACGACCTGTACAGACGAGGAACACGTGCGTCAGATGTGCACAGCAGACCCGGGAGAGTTTGCTCACCTCGATGTCGTCCTGTGCCAGCGTGACGACGGCAGATGCGCTCCCGGGACGACGAGACGGAGGTTCGACATGGTGTAGGCGGATGCGAGTGCTGACAAGGGTGAGAGGATAGCACATCGGCCGCTGAAACGACATGCAAGCGACCACTGCTTTCGGCTGTCGTGACAGCTGCCAGGAGCAAGCTTCTCGAGCAAAGACGACCTGCACGTACACGAAGAGGTGAGCCGTCGTGGATCGAAGAGCTGGGAGGAGAGTCTACTCACATCGGCCTCGTCAGCGCGCAGTTGAAGAGCCGGAAGCCAGATGAGGACACGCTTGATACGGGCCATAAGCATCTGGGGATCAGCACATGAGCGGCATTCTGCCTCCTTGACAGAGGCCGGGAGCGACAATCTCGAGCAAAGACAACCTGCACATTCAAGAAAGAGGTGAGCCACAGGCGATTCTGACATGCTCGGAGAAGAGTTCACTCACATCGGTGTCATTAGCCCGCAGTCAACTTGGAGTCGGGAGGCAGACGACGACGGGCTTGACTTGGGTCGGAAGTGTCTGGCGATGAGCACACGAGCCGGCCCTCGACGACACCGTGAGTGTGAGTGGCCGTGATTGAATTCTCGAGCAGAGCGGCCTGCACACATGAGGAAGAGGTGAGTTTCCGATAATCAGGACCACGCTGCAGAAGACCTTACTCACCCAGATGTCTACCCCGTCTTCAGCGCACGGTAGAGACAGCCTGAGTATAGGAGTGCGACCGGGCCGCTGACAATCTGCGTTATGCAACACAGTATGTTCACAACGTGCGACAGCCATGCGCTGTGCCACGTCGCACTCATTTCGCAATGGAACGGGAGCACATACCAGAAGTGTTTGGGAGCCGGACGATTGTGCCGCGATGGATTCAACATACAGAGCTTGAAGGGCTATGGACGTGAGCATGAGGTGAGCAAGCATGGTCATTGACTTGGGCTCGTGGATTCTACTCACCTCGACGTCTCCCGCACTTCCGATAGACAACTACAACCCGCGAAGACAAAGCGCGGCTGATCCGCTGCAAAGAACCCCACGGGGCGACGTGGGAGTACAGACAAGGGCTGAAGGTGGGAAACATACGGAAGGGAATCACAGATGCGACAGCGCAGTCGGAACGCGGCCACAAGACTTACGCGGTGAGGTGTTCGAAGTAGGGCCCCATGGTGATGCGCTGCGTCCACCTACCGCGTCGGAGAGCGAGCATGACTACTTGCAGGTGCGTGCGCCTTTTGCTGACGTGGGGACCAAGCCCGGGAGAACCCTGGTGAATGCTTCCTGGCATCGTCTCAACTGCGAGCCGTGCATGGGCACTGAAAGGAACATGATGGAGCCTAGAAGACGTCGTCTGCCGGGTTCGGACTCACCGGGAAGGGTCTGAAATGGTGCATGGACGAGCGGGTGATGCTGCAGCGCATGTGAAGGGTGCGAAAGGATATGCGACGGGTGATGGGAATGAGCGTGCGGTGGTCACTCGTGTTCTGTATCCCCCGGGATTTGGGTGAGTGTGCGGCATGTATCCAAGGTGGGCGACACTCACCAAGCTCCTGTGTCCTCCGACTCAGATAGACTTGGATGCTCAAAGTGTGGTAGGTATGTAGCGTCCGAGTGCAAGGAATACAACTTCGGTTGCAGCAGTGCAAGGTAGGGAGGGAGAGGCGAGAACAGCCGCAGACTCCAGACGCCCTGGTTTTGGGGTCGGACA